>JAECUM010000055.1:0-28457 GCA_016617855.1 Megalonaias nervosa
AAAAAATATTTTATTTTAATAAAATTTATTGTAAATACAAAAGAAGATATTTGGATTATTCGTGACAAACGCGATCCAGTACATATACAGTCAGGAAATAATATTGTTCTCTTAAATAATAAATCTAAGCCCGGAATACTGACTGGTATTGATAAGGTAAATTATGAACGGAGCTACCCAGTTACTGCAGTTGTATATGGAATATTTCCGCTGAATAATAAACCTGACGTCGGGGATCTAAAGCCTATGAAACTGTCAGAGTCAAGAATAAACTGTGTAGCTGAACGAGTTACAGAACATTTTACAAACGCGATACGTGGTAATGGTTTAACAGATTTACGACGTAAAAAAATAAATACTTCGGCAGAATCAGTTAAAGATACCGGAGCGTCTATCAAAGATGTCGCCGAACTAGAAAAGAAATTGAAATTTCCAATAACGGTAAAAACGCTGACGGGAGAGATTTTATATAAACCAAAATACACAAAAAATGGAGCTCCAATAGATATTATTGATCATAATTCGCACGCATGGACCTCAGCAGTAACAATATTTCCACGAGATAGAAAAGTTAAATTTTATGATGGTCATATATTTGATTTTATCAAAAATATCAGTAAAAGTGACCCTGTATCTGTTTGGTTATTTCAAAATTCGGAATATGATAATTACGATCAGTTTGTACGGCCTAATGGTGACATTTACCGTAGAGAATCTCTTAATGTAGAAATGGAAAATATTGCGCTGAAGTATACTTCAGACGATGTCAAAGTTAGACAATTATTAAATAATTGTTTTACAGTTCCATCCGTAGCAGCTCATTTTGCTCAGGAGAAAAATTTATGGAAACCAACACGATCGGAATTTCTTGAGGATATTCATAAAAGTTGCGTAGAATATGGACACGGAGGATTATGGAATACTAAATACAATTATAGTGACATTATATCCGTCGATATGGTAGCATGTTATCCTGGAAGTTTTCTTGGATACGGAGAATGTTCTAAATACTTTAAGAGATTCGGACATCCATCACACGAAATGACCAGGGTTGCAATAAACGGACATTTACCAGATTTTGATTTAACAGGATTTACTCATGTAGAATCATTCGAATTTGCAGAAAATCTCCATCCGATTACTTATACTTGGTTTGGAAGACACTTTTCAGAAAAATGTTGGGTTCCAATAGTACTATTGCGATACATGTTTGATGTTGGAATTTTAATATCTTTACAGGTGAGCGAGGCCATTATATCATATAGTCCACAGAAACAAATTTGGTTACCAGAACCAAATAGATTTAATATTGATGATGCCAGGAAAGAATTCCCTAATCTTAATGAAGATGATATTATTAAAATTACTAATAATATATGTAAATGCAGAGAGGAGCATGATGAAAAACTTGCAAAAGATCTTGGTAGAAAGATAATTGGTAAATTTACTCAAGGAGGAGCCTATGATCATAAAAGACACTGTACAAGATTGATTATGGACGATGCTGAACTCGATTTTATAATTGCTGATACAACAGAAAAAACATATTTATAAATCGGAGTAATGCTTATTTGTCAGACGGAACCAAACTAGGTACAATTGTGAGTTATCTTGATGGTGACTCACCACAATTTACTCATTTAAGATCATCTATGTTGGCATATGTTTCTATAAATCTACTGTCTATGATAAATAGATTTTCTCGTGATGCTGTCAGAGTCGCAACGGATTCGTTTTATATAAATAAAAAATATACGGATTTATTAAAACCGCTACTTGGTAATGGTGAATGGGGATCATGGAGAATAAAACAAGAAAATATACTTAGTTATTCTGAATCTGCCGACGTTGAAATTAAGGAAATATATCACAAAAATAATAATCAGGTATCAAATTCATCAGCACCATCTGTATATGATCCTATATCTAGACATAAAACTGTTTATCTTAATGGATGCGGTGGTTCAGGTAAAACAACTCGTGTGATTAAATTATTCATGAATAATAATTCGGATATAATTGTTTTGACACCAACACATAAATTAGCCAGAGAAATAAAAGAACGAGGAGTAAAATCGTGTACTTATCATAGTTTCTTTAGATGGTGTGGAGACACATGGACTCCTGAGCGAATGGGTGAGAAATATATACCTAAATATATTATATGGGACGAGATATGCACGGTGTCGTTAGAAATATTAAAAACATTTCTTGAATGGTTATTGACGAAGAATACTGCTATAATAATGTGTGGTGATCATGGTCAACCACCACCCTTTATTGGACAGTCTCCACATGAATGGCTGAAGAATAACGTAGATTATTATGAAGAAATAAATGATGACCATAGAGCTATTGATGAACCTCTGAAGGAATTTAAAAGGTTAATTAGACTACAACCAGACAGAGTACAATGTGAAATAATGCGCGGAGTAATTCCAGAGACTTCTATGAATGATTTTCTAAATTTATGGAATCCCGCTGATTTAATAAAAAAAAAAAAAAAAATAGTTCGTGATGAACTACAAAATAAATTATTTATGTTACATAAAGAAAAGTTTTCAGATCTACCTGTACCTTTGTGTTATCGCCCAGCAGATACTCGACAACAGAATACTGATGTTGAAATTCCTGGTGGAGACACTGAAAATGTCCGAGTACAAAATCTTATCTTGAATGATATTGTTTTAGTAGATATTAATGTCGTTGAGAATGCGCTGAATATGAATAAATCACCGTGGACGTTGGGATACGCTATAACTATTCACTCTTCACAAGGGTTAACTATTTCTGATACAAATATCTGGATTATAGATGATCGGATTGAATGGTCGAATTTAGTCTATCTTGCAGTTTCTAGAGTCAGAAGAATATCTCAACTACATAGGGTTATTATTAATTTCATAGAAAATAATGATCAGACTGTTAGCAATGACGTAATAAGAAAAAAACTATCTGGTTATAAGCAGTGTGACAAAAAAAAAAAAATAAACGTGATTTTGATATTGATGTTGAATTTATTATAAAACTAAAAACACAACAGAATAATAATTGTGCAAGTTGTAACTGTAATATGTTGTGGCAATATTCGAATAATAATCCAAGACAATTTACCGTAGATAGAATTAATAGTGATCTTGGTCATACACGTGATAATGTGATGCTGACCTGTCTTGAATGTAATCGACGTCGGGGCGCTGGACGCCCTGGTTCTGGTTATGTAATTGTATGTGGTGGTAATTGTGTGTCTTTAGGAATTACCTGTAATTGTTCACGTACAAATCCACGTTGAGGGGCTCTCGAATCTAATCTGTAAATTGGAGGTCTACCAGTGGATCTAACCACACTAGAAATTGTATGTGTAGTCACGCTCCAGATAGGATCGGTTGTTCTTTTTTTACCACCTTCAAGTTCTCCAGGTTCGTATAAATATCTTACAGTTGCATTACCTAATACTGGTTGAGGTTGTTGTCTGTCATTACTACGGGGTATATATTTTTTGTGATCGCAATAGAAGGTTTCATGGAAGTTGAACGAGTAATTTCATTATTTAATGCAGCTATCACACTTGGTAACCTTGCAACCCATTCACGAGATCTCTCACCAGATTTAAAGTTAGTAGATATTTCTTTTGCATATTGGTATCCAAATAACCGCTCAGCAAGTGTTCGATTAAATCGTTCAACAATTGCCTGATCACGATGAATTTCAGTATGTCCTCGTCTAATTTTAACGTTATGTTTCTTCATTAACGATAATACTACTCCAAGAAATTCTTTGCCAGGATCAACCTGTAATAACTGTGGCCATCGTAGACCACCTTGTGGTCCAGATCCTCGCTGATAAATTCGTTCAAACGCAGATGAAACTTCGGATGCTGTCTTTGTTGATAATGGTTCAGCATCTTTATATTTACTTGCAACATCAACGACAGTTAATGCGTATTTGTATGTGCGTGACTGACGTTTACCAATTTTAATGGTATCGTGTGGTAAAAATAAAATATCTGCTTGATGAACCTCATTAGGGACGCTGACATCAAAATGTGCATACTGAATTGTTTTAGGTGGTGGTAGATAAATTTGCCATATTGCCTGTCGTGCTAACCACGCTGCAGCAACAGAATGTGAGACTTTTGCTGCTTCAGCAAGTTTACTGATTGCTGCTTTACCTCTCCAATATCCTCTTGGGCTATAATAAATGGATTCCATTATAATATTTATATAATTAATTACCAGCCCCTAGCATTATTTTACCTTTCATGGCAGATTTTACTAGAAAAGTAGCTAATTTATCTCTGACAGATTTATTAGGTATAAAATTTAATGCATGAATCAATTTTACATCTGCGAGATGCCTTTGTTGTAAATCTTTACTTTTATACGCAACATCATGAACATGACACGCTTGATCAATCTTATTTACTGGATACGCTCCTGGTCTTGGTTGATCTTGATCATCAAGTCGGATGTCAAGTCGGGTTCCAGGACCACAATAATTATATCCAGGAAGGTGTTTCTCACCGGCATATTTAGCCCACGGAGTTCCTGGTAATTTTCCTAATAAAGCGGCTATATCTCCACCTGTCTTTGTACCTGACTTTGTCAGGGAACCAGACATGGAGATAAATTTATATTTTTCGTGCCGCATTTTACACATTTACCTGTTAATGCACGTCGTTTATTTTTTGTTATTATTGTTGTCAGTCCAGTGGTGGGTGTAGATAATCTACATCGAACACAATATAGACTCATGTTATTAATAATATGGATATAATTGATTTTTCGGCGACACGAAAACAGGAACCAGTAAAGCACCATTCAGCATTACCAAATTCAATAAGAATGATTATAATAGGTCCATCTGGATCAGGAAAACACAACTATTATTAAATTTAATAATGCGATGGTTAAAATGGAGTAAATTGTATTTAGTAGCACCATCCGTAGATGATCAGCACTGTTACGAAGTACTTAAAGATTTTAATGAGAAAGTGAAATCAGTTAATAAAGACGGAGACGATGTTGTTGACTTTATCACCGATATTGATGAGGCCCCATCTGTAGATGACCTAGATGGATTTATTAATAATTTAGTGGTGTACGATGACGTTATGTTGGACAAACAATCTAATCCGGCTAGAATATTTTCTCGAGGTAGACACAAGAATACGGACGTGATTTATGTTACACAAAGATATACACAAATACCTAAAGTGATCAGAGACAACTGCAATATTTTGGTTGTGTTTAATGGAGTAGATAATTATACTTTACAGAATATTTATTATACTTGGTGTTCGGGGGATATGGACATAATGAAGTTCAGAAACTTTTTTGCTCAAGCACAATCTGCTCCGTTCGGATTTATAACAATAAATCTTCATGACCCAAGATCCAGATATCGTATAGGTCTGGATAAAATCTTTGGTTAATCTGTGATTAACTCTGCTCCTCCTCTGCTAGAGAATTATTTCCCTTTTCTATGTATGTCTGTATGTATGCATGTTTGTCTGTATTTTAATTTATCAAAAATAATCAGTAGATCCTAGCGGTTACCCTTCAATGGAACCCCTCGATAGCCTGTGTGACTTTCATGGGGTCCTTACATTGTCGTCTCTCTTATGACGTATTATGCGGCACGCCCATGTTCTGTTTCTTTTGGCTAACACCCTTTCTGGATGTTTATTTGGGGGTTCTTCCATGGGGCAGAGAGCTCAAGGCATACTACTGATTATTTTAGGGGGGCAAATTTGCATAGACACACCTCCCGGCGAATTTCTAATCGACGAAAGCGAAATATTAGCAATTCAGAAGGCTGTCTAGGCATTGCGATTTCGATAAAACCCCACGAAACCCCGGGGTAGAATTCCAAAATAGAATCCGACCACGAGATACGTGGTGGTTTATCGAAATCTCAGGGGATGCCTCCCCCTCTACTTATTAAAAGATATGGGCGACCCGGGGACCCGAACCCATCTCGGCGAGATCTGGGGTCGAACCGCAAACATCAGTATTAAAGTTTCCAGCAACTTTAACATTGAGCTAACGAACTCGACTATGGATATACGTTTTAGAAATTATTATATGTGATTATTGTGCAATAGCATTTGATATCTGATTTTACAAATAAATAAATATTTATAATTTTATTAAGATATTTTGCCATTATATATATGAACCGATTAAAATGTATTATATTTAAAATTAAAACACGGAAATAAACTGCACACAAATACCTATCTTCGCTGACGATAAACACAGCTATTGTTTGAACTACCACACACGTCCTTGAAAAATCGGTACGCATACCTATCTCAGTACATGTATTATGTATGAATCACTTCACACTGTATATACATGCAATATCTGATCTGGATAAATTCATAGCAGCAGGAAGGGTGAATGACCACATATGTGTGTAAGATAACAGCAGACAAGAAGGGAAGATGATATGCGCGGTATGGCAGTCGAACCTTACACATTTGTCTTAATCATAATGCAAAATTTGCTCGAAAACCAAGTTGTAGGGTCCACCGCAGCAAGGGGGGTGGGGGGTGGGGTGGACAGACATTTGGTAATGAATATATTTGCCTGATGATTAAGACAAATGATTTCGCGGTACGGCAGTCGAACAGACCACTTGCCTCAATTATCACTAAAATTTGGCTTAATTATAAGAGTGGTCTGTTCACCCTCCCTGCTGCTCATGGTAAAGTTATACTGACCAAACTTTCCCTGTGGATGCCAGTGATGACTCCAACAATATCTGAAGAAGATCGGTTACTATCTTTTATGAGTCAAGGTGGTAAATCAACGTTATAATGGTTAACGATGACCACAGATGCTATCCAGAGTAATATTAATGGTTTATTTACGTGGCAAATAGCATCACAGCAAGGTGTTTCTGCACCGCGACATATATTTATTGCGCTTCAAAATACTGCACGAGTAAATAATCAAACACAAAATATAATGATATTTGATAAACTCGGTGTTTCTGAGGTTTCATTAAGGATAAATGGACATCAAGAACCATCCGAGGATATATTACTGAATTTCGATCAAAACCATGTAGCACGGGCTTATCATCGATTAATGTCGTTCATGGGACGTGATCAAAATATTGATACTGGTTTACAAATATCGCAGTTAGATTTTACATCGCTGTATCCGATTTATTACTTTTCACTAGAACATTTAGATTTAACCAGACAATCTATTGTAGATATTCATTTTCGAGCTCGTGTGATTCGAGGAGTTATTGCAAATTACAGAGCAATAGCTGTTATACTCAGCGATAAATCGATGTTACTCGAAGGTGTTGGTGGACGAATGAGAGTTATTGATGCCCCAGTAGAAAATTTGTAAATAAACATGTAATTAGATCGTTCATAATATTAATAATGTCATATCATCACGTTAGTGTGAGTCTGACTCCTGGTCAGATTAAAAAGCTGCAATCAGCATCAAAAAATAACTATGGAATAAAAATATCGCTAAAGCGAGAACAGATGACCGGTGCAAATAAATTATCGTTGACCGAGCGTCAGTTTAAAAACTTCAATGACGCTAAAAAATCAAATAAAGGCGTGAAACATAATCTTTCTGCGGGAGCCATCAAAGACATCGCTAAATCGGGTGGTATATTTCCACTTCTCGCAGCAATACCAGCATTAATAGCAGCTGCAGCCCCAGCTGTTGCAAAAGCAGCTGCGCTAGGTGCTGTTGGAACAGCTGCTGGAATGGCGTTAAAGAAAGCAACCGGACAAGGAATCAAAAAAAAGGGAAGAGGTTTAAGATTACCAGGGACCCCGTATTCATACGGAAAGGGTCTAAGACTTCCCGGGACAGTTTACTAATATCACCCATGTCCAATTTTGATTTACTTAATGCTGCTAAGCAATTAAAAATAAAAAATTTCAGAGGTGTTTTTATGCGCGATCAATTACCAAAAAAACCAAACAATATTGAAACCGGTATCATTAATCTCGATAAAAACTCTGGTCGTGGCACGCACCGGGTAGGATATGCAATTGATCCACGTGGAATTATTTATTTCGATTCGTATGGATTAGCACCACCAAAAGAATTTTTAGAGTACGTTACCGGTGATATTCCAATCTGGTATTCAACGCTACCAACACAAAAAATAACTGATCCTCCAATATGCGGTCGTGAAACCCTCGCTGTGCTTGATGCTGTATCAAAATCAACAGCACCGCCTCATAAAGTCGTGCACGCGTTCACTACACTACGTCATAACACTTAAACAGATATCAGTAAATATAATGGTAGATATTTATGGAAGATCTACTCGCAAAGATAAGGAGAAGATCGATTTATCTAAATATGCAACTCTTGATCAGCTCAGAAATGAAATCGATGATTTATTAAATATCACAAGTGTGGATCAAAATGAAGTCGTCGTTTTTCAGGACAAACAAGGACGATTAAAAACGAGTAACATACAACTACCAGATGTACTTATACGAATTCCCAACGCGGTTATTAATAATATCGTTACTTTCACTGATCAAGGTAGAATACAGGATTCCGGTAAGTCGGTTAACGATTATGTTAAGAAAACTGGTGATGTATTTACCGGTGACATTATTATGTCAAGAAGAAAAATTACATATCTTGGAGATCCAATCGCAGATACAGACGCAGCAACAAAAAATACGTCGATGATCAAGAATCCAAGTACGTGTCAGTGCGCGGTGGTATAATGCGTGCATTTCTCGACATGAATAATAATGGTATTAATAATCTCAGAACACCAGAAACAGATTTCGACGCCGCAACGAAGAAATACGTCGACGATAAGGAAATTCCAATAACGACTGCGTTAACGACAATCAATGATGGAATTGCTACATTTAGAACTGAATATATTAATCATATACAAACATTTCTAAATTTTCGTAGAAATGTAAACAGAAATATTAATGACAATTTTGGAACTCCACCAATCGTTGACATAAAACTTGCCGACATTAAGATGAAAATCAACGATATTGTTAGTGGAATTCCTAATATCATTGAAAAAACGAATCTAGTAACAAAGTTACTTGCTGGAATGCCTCACAAGCAGATCTTCAACGTAGTATACACAGTAGCATCAGGATTAGGGGTATGGACACTGCAAGATAATAATCTCAAACACACCGCAGAAGTCACTGGCGTATACAGGCTGTCTATATTTAGCATAGCAAAATTCAGTATATTTACTACATTTCCATGGCGTCATTCAATCGATACTTTTTCTGGAGTTGTATCCGTCATAATAAATAAAGATGCGAAAGAAACATTTCTGCTGGAAGCATCTGATAAAAATTTAACCAGAGCGTTATACTGGTGGTGCTTGGAATTTGTGTGTGAAACTCCTCAATTAGTTACCTAGATAAGTATAATGAATCAAGAGTTATTTATCGACGTTCAACGTCACAGATGCACTCAAGTATGTGAGTGTCAAACCAAACTAAAAAATATCATCGACGATTACACGATAAAGGTAAAAAAATATCGTCGACGTATGGTTGTTATTGATATAATGGTATACTCGGTTTCTGCTGTTATTGCTGGAACTGGATTATTACTATCAACAATAACGATGACAGCGCCTGCAGTTGTAACAATTATAGTTTCAACGGCAACAACATGTGCAGGTATTTTCAGTATTATCGCTAAGAAAATATCTACGTGTACAAATGATAAACTAAACGAGTACATAATGAAATTGCACACAGCAACAGCCGCCTACACTAAATTATGCTCGTATATTTCAGCATATCTCAGTGATGGTAAAATATCCGATGAGGAGTTCGTAACGATAATGAAAACCTACGATGAAGCATTCATAATCGCTAGTGACAATAACGGAAAGATGGAGAATTAAATAATAACGATAATAATAATGTCAGAGTCGCGCGAATTACTTCAGCAGATCGTAGCTAATACAACGCCGTCAAAAACTACTATGATATCATTAAGTTCAACCAATCCTGAATTTAGCGTTAATTTTCCAACCGCAATTCCAGCAAAGGAAATAGCGCTAGCGCAATTACGTGTTTATCATAGCTGGCCTAATATCAGATCAAAACCGTTTGGTGGACAACAACCAAATAATTCACTGGTATTTGCGAATAAAAATAAACCAGATGGAACACCTGATTGGCAAGTTGTTGGAATTTCAACGGGCAGTTATCAAATAGAACAGATTAATGATGAATTTCCAACGCAGAATTAAATCTATCACAGGGAAAGAATCTAAAATAGCGATCACTGTTCATGAACCAACACTATCAGCGGTGATTGAAATAAATTCTCCTGATTACCTCGTAGACATTTATCAAAGTTCGATTAGATCCGTGTTAGGATGGCCTGAAGTCGCACCTGTTTATAATGGAGTTTCAGAACCAAAAATAGAAGAATTTAAAACGAGTGAAGAAAAATTCATTAAAGATCCAGAATATCGAGGAAAACAACCATGGAGTAATACAAGATTTGGATTTCCAAACGACGATATATATTACTTTACCGATTTTGACGGTAAAAGGATCCCCAAGCTGAATAAAGCATTATTTATTGTTAACACAGACACCAGGACGAAGATTAGTTTCTATACTGTTGATGTAAGATTTATTAAACATTTTTTAGATACTCTTAAACCTGAATACGATAAAACGTTTAATGATTTAAGAAATTTACTTATTTCATTATCACAACATTATAATGAAAGTGTAAAGCAGCAAATAATCGAGTCAATAAAACATTTAAATGGTATCTTGTTCGATTTATACATCGTCAATCGAAGTATTATAAACACTGCGACTAAATTCGATGGAAATCGTTACACAAATCCAGAATCTAAACAAGTATTTCTTGATCATTATAAAATAACAGAAAAAGATTTACAAACATTTGTTATACCAGATTTAAATAACGCTGAAATGAAGAAATCATTAAGTGATCTTATTGAAGAATATTATCCGGGAGTAATTGAATCGTGGAGAAAAATAGCCCCACCACCGGTTATACTAAAACACAATAACAATCCCTTTGGTGCCGGACGTCATATATCGCCAGGCATTGTAAATATAACATCAGTTATTGCAGTCAATCTGGTATGTGATGTTATTGAAGGTAGCTATCAGGTAGATCTTTCTAAGTCTAGCCAGGCCCAGCAAGGGTACATATTATTCAGTTTTAGCCCGTTGGCTCCTCCCGGTTGGTTAATTGTATCAGAACCAATTAACCCCGTGTACCTACGAGTTCATAATCCGTTATTATCAAGGATACACTTCAAACTTACAGACCAAAGCAATCGCATTCTGGACACAAGAAATGAAGAACTAAATATAAACCTGTATGTACGCTCATAGAGCGTTATCATAATACGTTTTTATCATAACAAAAAAAATATCCGGATGTCTATAATACTGTATTCTTTGTTTACATAAAATCCGCGCACAATCGAAATCTATTATCTAGAAGGCTGTGGCTGCATATTGATTATTCCATATAACGGCTGTGCGTAAAGTTATTTTAAGAACATCCGCTATATGAATAAATCAATATCCTTGGTTACGGCTTACGCATAGACTCAATGTTATACAGAATTATATATATTTTTTGGAAACTAGAAATATAAAATTCCATTTTACACAGAAAAATGTGGTTTTTGTTAAGAACATTGTAGTTTTTAGGAAATAGGCTATTGGTAAACACATACTAACTTTTTCAATATGTATTTATAACAAGGTCCGATAGCTCAGTTGATAGCGCGTAGAAACTCTCATCCGGAGGGTCGTGGTTCGAAACCCGAGAAAGACAAATTGTCTGCGGAAGGCGATTTTAGGCCAAGATTTATAATTTATTGGGGGCTCCAGCCCCCCCCCCCCGTCTTCAGAGTACACCAATCCACTACGTCAACACGTGGTGGATTCACTTTTGTGAATCACCCATTGGTTGATCGTTATGGGTTGGTGTGCTGGCGTGAAGACGGCATTTCATCATATCATCTCATCATCATCATCATCATCTCATCAAAAATATACAGCGGGGGGTGATATGAGGTCGTGACCTTGTGACTTCACTAAAGGGGTACCCCACACAAGGGCCATTCCAAAAGACACAATCGCAAAACTAAAAATAAACCTAATGAGATTCCAGGTCACAAAGACCAATCAGCCTTTGAGTTCTTAGAGTTTCGGTTACGGATATCTAGGAATTCTTGTAAGGCAATAAACAGAATCTGATTGGTCACTAAAATAAGACCTACACGTACGGACAACCCTCTGAGCCTCTAAAGTTTCGGTTACGGATATTTAGGGGTCTCTTGGGGGGTAAATGTCTAAACAAAGATTCGGAACCTCATTAGGTTTATCTGATACAACTATGGAATGGTAGACCGAATATCACCCCGCGCTGTATATTTTTGTTTATTTTTATATTAAATAAACACTTATTATATAATGAATTTTGAAAATATCAATGTCATTGTTTCTGCGATTAAAAAATTACAACATAACGGGGTATCAATGTATCTGATAATCTTAATACTGAAAAGATTCTATGTGATTTTGACTCATTACAACAACGAAAAAACGAGAACAGATTCACGCTATCCGCTGATTACAGGTTTATGAAAGTTATCCAACAAAGAATGTTAAAATCACTGGCAACCGTCACTGATGATCAGGTAAAATTGTTTGTGCCTCTCTCAAACGCTATTGACAAAATCAAGCTAGAATTATCTCATGGATACGAACAGAAAAAGATCATGAACTTTCGTATAAGACAGTTAAGAGAACACTGTGAAAATACGAGTGAAAATACGAGTGAAAATGACAGCGATAATGATGGACCCTTGACTGTGATAATAGCTAAACAAAATCCTTGGGAAAATTAACGTTTCAGTAGGTATCATAGATTTGGATATGTTTCGCATTGTGGATACCTCATATTGTATTCCAACCATTATATTTCAGTAGGTATTATAGATTTAGATATATTTCGCATTGTGGATACCTCATATTGTATCCCAACCATTATATTTCAGTAGGTATCAAGTAATTATTTGGTAATATTAAAAATACGGTAGACTAAACGTATTGAAATTTTATTTTTTGTGCAAATTTTTTAGAAAAGGAAGATTTATATATATTTTCTGCGACAAATTGTACTGATCGTGGATGTATATCAAAATAGCTGGCAGCCGCATTCATTGATGGGAAAGTTATTTTTTCACATGTCTGTATATTCATGGATATAACAGATCTCGGGATCTTGGGATATTTACCAGTATTTCCACGTGTAGTATTCTCTCTCTGTGTAATAGCCTGCAGGTTAGATAACCGATTATTCTTGGGATTTCCATCCAAGTGGTCAACTACAAATCCGTCTTTAATCAATCCAAAATAACACTCAAAAATGAACCTGTGAAATAAATAATGTTTATTTCCTTTGGTATTAAACGCAAGATAACCAGTATTGGTAACACTACCGATTGGTTTTTTCAACCTGCAATTCCTGATGATGCCATCGCGTGATGCTTCATAATTGGTAAGGATTGGATGTGACACAAACTCATTTTATTCCATTTATATATAATATTTATTTGTCTAAATCATTGTTTTTTGAAAATCTAGCCAGATAATCTTCTTCGGTTTTTATAGGAGAGTCAGTGTTATATTTTTTATCGTAATATCGTTTCAACTCTCTGTATTTTTACCACCGCATTGCGCACACAATTGAGTCTTTCCTCGCACTCCAGCACTACACACAATACACGGTTTTGGTCCTAGACTCCCATTTCTGACGCATTGCATATGATAACTACAGTATTCATTCACACATGTTCTGTTACACGGAGATGTATAACCGATTTTTAACCAGTGGCATTGATTTGGTTGAATCATATACAAAAGATTAATGTTCAATTAAATATATATTTGCCCTAATTATAATATGGAATATTTATCCATGATTGAACCCTACGCAACCAGATTCGATCTTGACAGACTACCCGAGTATAAAATTTATATTTCGATGCAAGATCTAGCTTTAACGAATGTGGATATAACTAAACGTATCCGTGAGGCCAAGAAGGAATTTCGTGACGATGGTGCAGTTCATGCATGGTCAACATTCAGGATAGGACATATCGTTAATATGATGAACGACAAACGAGGAAAAGTAATTATTAATCACCTTGATAATCAAAAATATTTTATTTTAATACAATTTATTGTAGAGACAGATGATGATATCTGGATTATTCGTGATAAGCGTGATCCAGTCCGTGTGCAGTCCGGGGGTAATATTGTTTTCTTAAATAACAGATCCAAACCTGGAATACTTACTGGCATTGATAAACCGTATTATGAGAAATCGTACCCTGTAACTGCGGTTGTCTATGGAATATTTCAGCTGAATGATAAACCTGACGTCGGGGATCTAAAACCTATGAGATTGTCAGAGTCAAGAATAAACTGTGTAGCTGAACGAGTTACAAAACACTTTACAAACGCGATACGTGGTAATGGTTTAACTGATTTAAGACGCAAAAAAATAAATGCCTGGGCAGAGTCGGTTAAAGATACCGGAGCGTCTATCAGCGACGTTGCTGAGCTAGAGAAAAAATTAAGATTTCCAATAGCAGTGAAAACGTTAACCGGAGAGATTTTGTACAAACCGAAGTATATAAAAAATGGAACTCCGATAGATATTATTGATCATAACGCGCACGCATGGACTAATGCTGTAACAATATTTCCACGAGATAGAACGGTTAAATTTTATGACGGTGATATCTTTGATTTTATTAAAAATATTAGTAAAACCGATCCTGTTTCTGTTTGGTTATTTCAGAGTTCTGAGTATGATCATTATGATCAATTTGTACGACCCAATGGTGATATTTATCGTACAGAATCTCTCCATGAGGAAATGGAACATCTTGCGCAATGCCTTTGGCGTGAATATATCTCTGATGATGTCATAGTTAGACAATTATTGAATAACTGTTTTACTGTTCCGTCAGTCGCTGCTCATTTCGCTCAGGAGAAAAATTCATGGAAAACGACACGATCGGAATTCCTTGAAGATGTCAAGAAAAGTTGTATAGAATATGGGCACGGTGGATTATGGAACACCAAATACGATTACAATGATGTTATCTCGGTTGATATGGTAGCGTGTTATCCTGTGAATTTTCTTGGATACGGAGAATGTTCTGAATACTTTAAGAGATTCGGACATCCTACACATGACATGACCAGGGTTGCGATAAACGGACCCTTACCAGATATTGACTTAACAGGATTTGCTCACGTAGAATCATTCGAGTTTAGAGAAGATCTCCATGCGATTATTTATATTTGGTTCGGAAAACATTTTTCAGAGCGACGTTGGGTTCCGATAGTACTATTGCAATATATGCTTGATGTTGGATTTTTAATATCGTTGAGAGTAACTGAAGCGATTATATCGTATAATTCACAGAAGCAAGTTTGGTTACCAGAACCGGACAGATTTAATATCGATGATACCAGGAAAGAATTCCCTGATATTGATGAAGATCATGTCATTAAAATAAATAAATGCAGGAACGAGCATGATGAAAAACTTACAAAAGATCTCGGCAGAAAAATAATCGGTAAGTTTACTCAAGGAAGATCACATGATCATAAACGAACGTGTACAAGATTGATTATGGACGATGCTGAACTAGATTTTATAATCGCTGATACAACGGAGAAAAATACGTTTATAAACAGATGTAATGCTTATTTATCAGATGGAACAAAACTAGGTACCATTGTGAGCTATCTTGATGGCGACTTACCACAGTTTACTCATTTAAGATCTTCGATGTTAGCGTACGTTTCGATAAATCTACTATCGATGATAAATAAATTTCCTCGTTACGCTGTTAGAGTCGCTACGGATTCATTTTATGTACATAAAAAATATAAAGATTTATTAAAACTCGGTAATGGTGAATGGGGGGCATGGAGGATAAAACAAGAAAATATACTTAGTTATTCTGAATCTGCCGATGTTGAAATTGCGGAGACATATTACAAAAATAATAATCAAATATCAAAGTCATCTGCACCATCTGTGTATGATCCTGTATCTAGGTATAAGACCGTTTATCTTAATGGGTGTGGTGGTTCAGGTAAAACAACTCGTGCGATTAATTTATTTATAAATAATACACCAGATATAATTGTTTTAACGCCTACACATACACTTGCTAGAGAAATAAAGCAACGAGGAGTAAAATCATGTACATATCACAGTTTCTTTAGATGGTGCGGAGATATCTGGACTCCATCGCGGATGGGTGAAAAATATATACCTAAGTATATCATTTGGGACTAGATATGCACGGTGTCGTTAGAAACACTAAAAACATTTCTTGAATGGTTGTTATTGAAGAATACTGCTGTGATTATGTGTGGCGATAATGGTCAACCACCACCCTTTGTTGGACAGTCTCCACATGAATGGATAAAGAATAATGTAGATTATTACGAAGAAATAAATGATGACCATAGAGCTATCGATAAACCGCTAAAAGAGCTTAAAAGATTAATCAGACTTCAGCCAGATCAAATACAATGCGAGATTCTGCGTAAAGTAATTGCAGAAACTTCTATGAATGAATTTTGGACTTTATGGAGACCTGCTGATTTGATAGTCGCCAGTAGAAAGATAGTTCGTGATGAACTACAAAAGAAATTATTTACGTTACATAAAGAAAAGTTTCCGGATCTACATGTACCTTTGTGTTATCGCCCAGCAGATACTCGACGACAAAATATTGAAGTTGAAATACCAGGTGGAGACGCTGAAAATGTCCGGGTACAGAATCTTGTCTTGAATGATATCGTGTTGGCTGCTGTTGATGTTGTTGAGGACGCGTTGAACATGGATAAATCGCCATGGACATGAGGATACGCTATAACAATTCACTCGTCGCAGGGATTAACTATAACTGATACTAGAATCTGGATTGTAGATGATCGTATCGAATGGTCGAATTTAGTCTATCTCGCCGTATCTCGAGTCAGGAGAATATCGCAACTGCGTAGAGTTATTGTAGATTACGTAATAACTGAAGAAATCACTAACAATATCGACATCAATAAAAAATTAGTCAGCTATAAACAGTGTGACAAAAAAAATAAGCGTGACTTTGATCTTGATGCTAAATTTATTATAAAACTAAAACAACAACAGAATAATCATTGCGCAAGTTGCAACTGTAATATGTCATGGCAGCATTCAAATAATAATCCAAGACAATTTACCGTAGACAGAATTAATAGTGATCTCGGTCATACACGTGATAATGTGATGTTGACCTGTCTTGAGTGTAATCGACGTAGAGGCTCTGGACATTTACAAAATTGAGCTTGGTGGTAATTGCGTATCCTCAGGAATTATTTGCAATTGTTCACGTACAAATCCACGTTGAGGCGCTGTAGAATCTAGTCTGTATATTGGAGGTCTACCAGTGGATCTTACCACGCTAGAAATTTTATGTGTAGTCACGCTCCAGATAGGATCGGTTGCTCTTTTTTTACCACCTTCAAGTTCGCCAGGTTCATATAAATATCTTACAGTTACATTACCTAATACTGGTTGAGATTGTTGTCCGTTATAGCTACGGGGTATATATTTTTTTTGATCGCATTAGAAGGTTTCATGGAAGTTGCACGAGTAATTTCATTATTCAACGCAGCTATCACACTCGGTAATCTTGCAACCCATTCACGAGATCTATCTTTGAGGTCAGTAGATATTTCCTTTGCATATTGGTATCCAAATAACCGCTCAGCAAGTGTTCTATTAAATCGTTCAACGATTGCCTGATCACGATGAATTTCAGTATGTCCTCGTCTGATTTTAACGTTGTGCTTGTTCATCAACGATGATACTACTCCAAGAAATTCTTTACCAGGATCAACTTGTAATAACCGTGGCCATCGTAGACCACCACGTTGATAAATGCGCTCAAACGCAGATGCAACTTCAGATGCTGTCTTTGTTGATAATGGCTCCGCTTCTTTGTATCTACTCGCAACATCAACGACAGTTAACGCATATCTATACGTGTATTGACGTCTACGTGTTTTAATGGTATCGTGTGGTAAAAATAAAATATCCGCTTGATGAACTTCATTAGGAACGCTAACATCAAAATGCGCATACTGAATTCTTTTAGGTGGACTTAGGAAGATTTGCCATATTGCCTGTCGTGCTAACTATGATGCAGCAACATCACGTGAAACTTTTGCTGCTTCGGCGAGTTTACTAATCGCTGCTTTACCTCTCCAGAATCCTCTCGGGGAATAATAAACAGATTCCATTATGATAGTTATATAATTTAATTGCCAGCCCCTAGCACTAGTTTACCTTTCATAGCAGTTTTTACTAGAAAACTAGCTAATTTTTCTCTGAGAGATTTATTAGGTATAGAATTTAATGCGTGAATCAATTTCACATCTGCGAGATGTCGTTGTTGCAAATCTTTACTTTTATACGCGAACGTCATGAACGTGACACGCTTGATCAATCTTATTTACTGGATACTCTCCTGGTTTTGGTTGATCTTGGTTATCGAGTCTGATATCAAGTCGAGTTCCTGGACCACAATAATTATATCCGGGCAAATGTTTCTCACCAGGGTATTTAGCCCATGGAGTTCCTGGTAATTTTCCTAACGAAGCAGCAATATCCCCCCACCTGTCTTTGTTGGAATAAATTTATATTTCTTGGTGCCACATTTCACACACTTACCTGTAAGTGCTCGTCTTTTATTTTTTGTTGTTATTGTCGTTAATTCAGTAGTATCGGTAGGTGCTCTGCATCGAACACAATATAGAATCATATTATTTATTATATGGATATAATTGACTTTTCTGCGACACGAAAACAAGAACCAGTAAAGCACCATCCAGCACTTCCGAATTCTATCAGAATGATTATAACAGGTCCGTCCGGAAGTGGAAAAACGCAATTATTGCTTAATCTAATAATGCGATGGCTGAAGTGGGATAAATTGTATTTAGTAGCGCCATCTGTAGATGATCAGCGATGTTACGAAGTACTTAAAGATTTTAATGAAAACGCAAAATCGTTACATGAAGACAATGTTATAGACTTTATTACTGATATTGATGAAGCGCCATCCGTAGATGATCTGGATGGATTCATTAATAATTTAGTAGTGTATGATGATGTTATGCTGGGCAAACAATCAAATCCAGCTAGAATATTTTCACGAGGTAGACATAAAAACACAGACGTGATTTATGTTACCCAGAGATATACACAAATTCCAAAAGTAATCAGAGACAACTGTAACATTTTAGTTGTATTTAATGGCGTAGATAATCATACGCTGCAAAATATTTATTATACTTGGTGTTCTGGGGACATGGACATGAACAAATTTAAAAATTTCTTTTCAAAAGCACAAGCTGCTCCTTTTGGTTTTGTAACAATAAATTTACATGATCCGAGGTCAAGATATCGTAACGGACTTGATACAATTTTTGGATAAAAACCATAGCAGCAGAGAGGGTGGACGACAAAAATTAAGTGACCAGCACGTGAAAAAATCAGAAAAAATCTGGTCAATTAGAGAAGTTTTTATTATTAAGACAAAAACTTTTTTTTCAACCTTCGTAAGAACCCTTAATTTCAAAAAATAAGGTCTCTACAGTTAAGCCAAAAAGTTGTAGGGTCCACCCTCTCTGCTGCTCTAGGACAGAGTTATCCCAGTTTTATATATGGTGAGAGCGTAAAGTTTATCTGGGTTAATGTTCGGCCGGTTTAGGCGACCTTTACTAGTATCCTGTGACATCATTGCTCAGCCCCGTACCTTACCTCCTCTTTCAGGGAGCGGTTTTAGACAAGCAAAATGTTTGATTACAAAGTGAAAATTTCATCACTGAATAAAATATTTAAAGTAAATATAATTTTTAAAGGTAATAAGTAATTAATAGAGCGGTTTGAAAATATAAATACAATTTATTAAAATATATCTCCTGTCTGGTTTAATCAATGGTATTTATATTTGTAAAATTGAGGATGTCTTTGGTGCTTTAATTCTGCTCTGGATTTGGCTCTCTAACTAAAGAAGATCGTTCAAACTAAGAATTACTCAAACAGAAATAAGGCCTTTTCCACTCCAGCAGAAATAAGGCTTTGTCGACTCTAAAAGAAATAAGGTCTTGTCCGCTCTCATCCTTTATGTTTATTACTCTTACGGCAACAATGCATTGTCCATTCTGATACTTTCGGTTTAGTTTGCTCTGTTGCTGAATCACACTGATTTAAAACTTAATGTTTTATGTTCCCTACGAGAAAAAGAACGTTGGCTCAGTTTTCCTTATTAAACAAAATAATAATTTATCCACAAGGCAAGTGACGAAATAATTAAGTTAGCTGTGAAAACTGGCTTCAGTCTCTTCTCAAATCAGATACACAAATCAGGTTTTTCAAAACAAATTCGGTGTTATATTGGGGTCCAAAACGTGCATCGGTTAGCATGTAGACCGATACAAGAACGTCTTCAGCCTGTTGGAAACTGCAGGAAGTGTAGTCGTACCAAAGCATTTATCTTCAGTTCTTTTTGATATTATAGGAACTGTTGTCTTGCTGAATCATTTGTCTTCAAGCTTGAAAGTTATTGTTTATATTGCTCAGTAAAAACTTGTCGAAGAAAAATGATGATCATGCACAAGAGTGAAACCGAACAAACACAGTTTGTTGGTAACCGTGGAAACTAGTTGAAAGAACAGAACATATTTTGTATATGGTATAGATAAACCTGTACTGAATTGTGCGATGACACCTTTACTATAAATTGTTGTAAATACGTAATACTCAGTCAGCATCATGAGAAATAGTGTTTGATACCATGAAGCTTAATTCTTATTTCATGAAGTTGGTAATGAAAAAAAATATTCCAGATAAAGAAAATGAAATTATATATTGCCAGTGCAGATCAGATAAAGAAAAGAAAACAATTTTTAATTCTTCTTTCACAAAGTAGGCAATGAAAAACAATATTCCAGAGAAAGAAAATGAAATAAAATTAGACATTGCCAGTGCAGATCAGATAAAGAAAAGAAAATAATGTTTGAATCAGTACAACTGGAAAAGATGAAAAATATGATTTTTTTTCCAAAAAAACATGATTTAGTGTATTTCGGGTGAAAATTATTTCCGTAGAGATAGGAACCCCGAGTACCGGTAAAACGACTGGGTGGGAACGATATAAATCTGAGGAGTCAAGAAGAGTTCATTCTTCAGAATACGTTTAAAAAACCATCCTAGTTATTTTACTGACAGCTTAAGTAACCATTGCAATAATTGTTGTGTATAAGTGAATACAACTGATGTAGATTATCACGGAATTGTGTTTAGTAAAATATATATGAACAAAATGTACTCGGGTTTGCCGCATACAGCATTCCACGAGGGTGGTTTATCTTTATTCGTGTTTATTTCAGTTGTTATGTATATGTAATTTAATTATTTGTTTGTTAGTTTTAATTTATTTTATTTTATTTTATTCCATTACATGTTATTGAAATGATAACTTTGTCTACTAGATTTGATATTTTTTTAGAAATTCGGTTCAGTTCCGTTTGACCTGATAAACAACCAGTAGTTGAAACATTGTATCTAGTTTCTGACCTTGATTCAGAAATCAGATAGAGTTTTAGTAAGCAACTTTTTTATTTTTTTATTCATTCTAAGAGTAAGATTCATTCAGTGGAATCAAGGCCATACCTAGAGTACGTGATAATTAGCATGTAAAAAATATTCTACTTTGTTCTAGAGGGTGACCACGTGACCCTCATACGGGAATCTGTTTTTCGTCTTAACTTACTGTATAACCGTTTTCTTGAGAAGAACTAGCCAGTTGGGCTTTAAATCACACCTAAAGGTGTTTTGTTGTGACCAGTTTGAGTTGAATTTTTTTATTTTTTGGAATTATTGATTCTTTCCCAGGAAAATACGAGTGCTCATCAGAATTCTTGGACAAAGGCATTTATCGAAATTTATTCAGAATTCCAAACTGGAATATTATTTTCTGTGATTCAACAAAGAACTGTTGACACATCAGTACAAAACTGACTATCGAAGACGTCATCGCCTTCTATCTTGGTTTTCATCGGGATTCGAACTGTGATTCATTTAGGACTTTTCATTAATAGGAGTTCTATTTTTTAATTCTTGGATTATTTTTGGATTCGATTCGTAAACCGTAAGTTCTTTTTCTCATTTTTACCTTGTTTTTCTAGGGAAATAAATTATTTGTTAAATGTTACAAAGCTTGTTGTCTACACTCTTTTTTTTGTTACCTTTTGTACGAGCCGAGACACGTAACACAGTATAATGAGGTTCTGTTTACCCTTTGATGCACTCGCAAAGTGCCTTCAATGAGGAACCCAATTACCTCGACCTATCTGGCTCCGAGCTTTCACCACAACTAGGGTACTTAGAGAGGTAATTCTCTTTGTTTTATCAAAGATTTGTCAGGAAGCTGTTCACGTCGCGTGAGCAATATTCTGTTGTAGAGATATGTAAAATATAAAATTACATAAATTCTCGCTATCCGTTTTATGATATAAATGTTTTATATATTGGATGTTTAAAAAATTATTCTAAATTTTATTGATGGTCAGACTGATGTCATATAAAACCAGGCTATCAGATAGTCTAGTATGTTTTTAAGTTAGTAATTTTTATAACTGAACAGACAAATTGAATTCAGTTATGCTGTACATGCATTAAATGAAAAATAATGTTCGCGTCCTTATAATTTAGTGAGATTATGTCTTGTCGGACGCAGATTCATGCACGAATGTCGTTATTATAAGAACGTTACACGGAAGGGGTCTCATATCGAGTAAATCAAGCATGGCTTGATAGTCCACGTTTTCCCCTATTTCCAAGAATCTCACGACAACGGTGATTGTAAACAGAAAGGTCCTTAAATGAGCAAACACTACTAATAATTTTCCTACTTTCCTCATGGTCAAATTATATCCTTATCGTGTGCCATACATTCCTCGTGCCCAAAATGCACCCCTTGTAGTTTTACCCTACCTTCCTCGTGCCCAAAATATACGCATTATTGTGTGCCCAAACATTCCCCGTACCCAGAATAAACCCTTTATGGTGTGCCTCTACTTTCCTCATGCCCAAAATATACCTTTTATCGTGTTCCCATACCTACCTCGTGCCCAAAATATATTCTTTATGGTGTGTCCCAACTTTCCTCGTGCCCAACGTATACCTTTATCGTGTGACATACCTTCCTCGTGCACAAAATATACCCATTATCGTTTTACCCCACCTTTTCCATGCCTAAAATATACCTTTGCATCTGTATGCTAATAGGTGACACAACAGCTGCATCGAATAATGACATACATGAACTTAAGCTCATTAGCTCGCGTATTATTTAAAGAAACAAAAGGGTTTGTTTTATTGAAGTTGCTTCAAAAACAAACCAAACTAAAATAAAATAAACATGAAAAATAAACACCACTTAAAACGAACACAAACAAAATCAACAAAACCAAACAAATAAACATATAAAACATTTATTTCTATTCTGGTACACATTAGGACAGTGATTCTAAAACACGTACAATTCGAACTGAATTATCGACCTAGAATTACAGAGAGAAACAGCACCGATATTTAAAGGTGATGGCAAATTTAAATCGCGCAGTTTTTTTCAAAACTTGAAATCTGATCTTTCTATAATGCATGTCGTTGATACCAGCTGCATCTAAGTCACAATTAAAGAGAATCAATGTTTGTTGAAAAAAATAAAAAAATTTTATTAATCTAGCAGCGAGAAATAGAATACAAAACTATCATCTAAAGGCGCAAGGGTAACTCTCATCCAGGTGTTCGACATATTGCTGCTGTCACAAAGAACATCCTATGGAGAAAATAGGTGTCATTAATTTTTCTCATCCACGTGTTCGACATATTGCTGCTGTCACAAAGAACTTCCTATGGAGAAAATAGGTGTCATTAATTTTCTTCAAACATAAAAGTATATGCCTGACTGTGCTTGTCACATACAGATATTCCACTTGTATGTTTGTCCAAAATGCCATCAACAAAACTGGATGGTTGGGTGTTTCTAGCAAATGTTTTAGCTCATCTGGGAGAAAACCTTCTAAAATACGTTCTAATTTCCATTTTAAGACATTAAAAAGAGCTGATCATTACATGTTAGCTTTATCTGCAGTATATCATTTATATCACCTTCAAGACAGTACTCTTCAACTGTGTTTAAAATACAATTTTTGACAGAGAGTATTCCTTTCCTTTAGCCTGAACAGTTTTATATTGAGTTTCCAATAACCGTAACCTCTGTGATAAAGGTAACGTTAAAGCAGTGTGGTCTGTATTGTAACCAGGAACAAGAGCTGAATCTCTGAAATATGAAACTATGACACCTGAAATCAGGAAATGATCTAATCTATTTTGTCTTATATCACCGAGCTGTCTCCAAGTAAATAATCTAGCATCTAGGTTTACTTCTTTCCATGGATCGAGTAAATCGAGTTCATTTTTGACATCATTGACTGTTGTTCGGACTATGGTATTTCTGTCATGAATAATATTATATGAATCAATTTCAATTTCCTGAAAAACATTCCATTCGCTACAAATGATAATAGATGAATTATTAGAACTAGCAAAATGTTGTCTCAGAATCTTGAACAAGTCAAGGTTTTCGTCGTTATGACTGTATAAGATTTACCAAAGACCGTTTCGGTGGCCTAAATTGTCAGAGCATCCGTCTTGGATACGGGAGGTCGCGGGTTTGAACCTCGGCCAAGTCATACCAAAGACTTATAAAAATGGTACTAGCATCTGCATCGCTTGGCGCTCGGTATTAATAGGTTAGTGTCAGGATAATGTGACTGGATGGGACATGATGCTACATGTCTGCGACATGATGCCCCAGTGATGGACATCACTATAAACTGCCACAATGCAGACATCGTAGCGATATGACTAAACAATTGTCAAAAATCCAAATCACACACAGACACACACACACAGATTTACCAAAACTTGTCTATTTCCATATCATTATATAGCTAAACGTTAACTATTGTCATATTATGCATTAAACAATGTTCCCCTCAGACTTTAAATGCTGAGGTAATATAATAAATAACATTGGAATTGTTGGTTAATCTGTATAGCTGAACCGTGGTTCCGAGGAATAAGCTGATTTACAGTTATAAGCTTCAAACCAACTGTAGCTGAGCAAGGCTAATAATATAATCATACAAAAGGAATTAAAGAAGCAAATATCCTCAGTAATACTACTCATAATATCCAGTTACCGATTTAAATCATAAAGACGGGTTAAGAACATAATGGATAATGAGGACCCTAATTTGAACTCTCTCAAAATTTAATCCGAATACAGAAAAACTATATGAAGTTTTGGTTCCTACACTTTTAGTTTCCGACTAATTTATTATTTCCTTATAAAGCAGCAAGTTTCATAATTGTTTCGATACCAATGAAATATCTTAATATTTCTATTATCTGCGAAAGTTTTGGGGTGGGGATGGGGTGGTGGTTGTTACAATAACTTAAGTATGAATGAATCACACCTTCAATACCTTCATAAAAGGTCAAGTTTAAACCTTCTGCCAGCTTTTGTTTTGGTGTAGATCCGGCATCTAAAGTACTAGGCATATTCTATTTTAGAGTGCTTTGATAGGTTGTCGATGAGACCCATCTTTTATCTGGGTAACAGCTTCATTAAGTTTTATTGATAGCTATTCTTATTATGTTCGTGATTGAATGCCACGGGCTATGCATGCTATGCTAAAAGAAAGTGTAGTAGTTTAAACAAAGATTTATATTTGAATCTTGTATCTAACCAGAATTATTGCTCCTGTGGTGGGATAAAAACCTCAAAGCAAATATTCCAGACTGTCCAAAATACTCCTATCATAGAGATCACATCCTATACCAACTCTCTTCTGCTCTCAAAATTGAAACTTTATCATTTGACAAGCATGCATTCTCTCATTGATGTCTGTGTAAAATTTATCTAGGATGAAAACAAGATTTATGTAATTGATTTAACTGACACAACCGTTGCAATATCTTTATTTAGTACTTATTCTTTGTTTTGTTTTATGTTATGTTTGGGTTTTTGTGTACTTTTCTTTTGTAACTACTTGTACAAGCGTCCAGATTTACGGTGTTATATTTTTGTTACTGTTAGGGAGACAGTTCTCAAATAAACTCGTGGGTGTCGGGGAGGGGTTTACTGGATCTAAAAATAATGTTTGTAATTTGCATTTGACAAAGTATTTGACATTATATATGGATCAAAATCATTTGTTACTAGACATTATGAAATTTATTCCATTTTTTAAAAATGTATGGCAGTATCCTGTTCACGTAATTATCTCAACATGCACAGTAAAGCACGTGATGTGGATCGTCTCCATTGTTTTCCCTCTCAGTGCAACTTAATTAGTATTTTTAGAGTTGTGTTCTGTATTGGCGTAATAATTTCATAGATGTTGTTTGTTTGATTGCTTGTTGGTGTTTTCCGTTTGTTTAGTTTTTTTGGGGAGGGGCATTTTTTGGAGGGGGTTCTTCTCAAGAAAGCAAAATTAACATTGTGATTTGAAACTTAACAACCTGGCACAATAGGTAATTTAAAATTTGAAAGAAGAATAGGATAATCAAGGATGATCTTTTCCACATCAACGATATGGTTTGCTATATAATCATAGAATTATAGACACAAGTCCTAATGATTAAAGTGCTGAATAAACTTTTGTGGGAATCCAAATTAAATCCAAGGCAGAAAGTGTTGACGTGCCTGTGGTGACCCGTGTAGTGGTGGCGTGCCAACAGTCTTTTGTTGGATCACAATAATACAATCCAATAATATATCCTTATTTAAAATTTCAGTATAAATTCAAGTCTCTGTTGCCAAGAATATTATTAATGAAGAGCATTTTGCATTTCCAGTGAGTAAATAATATGAATAAATAAAAGTCCAGTCATATGAACTTATGGATACAACAATAATGCAACTGATTCTACCTCATGATTTTATAGCGCGAATAACTAATTTCTAGAAAAATAAGATTGTATAGTCCCCTACTTGACCTCATGTCACAATTAGCATTTTCTTAAACGAAACAATAACCTAATGGAAAATAACTTCCTAGAAGACTCATAATGTTTACAAATTAAAATCTTAGTTATAATTAAAAGTCAAATATTAAAATAATAATAAAAATTGTGTACTAAACAACAGGTATAAGTTACATTTCATGGATTTTATACATGTGTGTGTGTGTGTGTGTGTGTGTGTGTGTGTGTGTGTGTGTGTGTACGCGCCTTGTTTTTGCAAATTGTGCAAAATTTTTTTCATACTGAGAAGCAAATGAACGAAATTGTTTCGCGAAAAGCCTCACTTATATTCTTACTATCGGACAAGAAATTCGTTCACAGCTATTTTAGAAAACACTTTGTCTGATGCCCTTGGTTGTATTGGCTTTACATCTCTCTCTCTCTCTCTCTCTCTCTCTCTCTCTCTCTCTCTCTCTCTCTCTCCAACACATACAGGCACAAAGACTCAAACCAACCCTCAAATATACACAATCACAACAAAAACCAAAGCGTGGGCACGTACATGTGCGATGATAACTATACTTGTCAGCGTCCAATTTCTTGTAAATAACATTAAATGGGGGTTATTACAAACTATGTAACGATGAAACAATATCCCATTACAAGCATTCACCAGCTCAGGTTTTCTTGCTGCTTTTATCGTGATCGATACCATTGAATTTACAAGCATTAATTAAATTCTAAATGTCAAGTAGGCAGTCATGTTACCGTGCGTGCTTTTACTGTTCTATTGATTTGTACTGCGTTGGTTACAGATCAATCCACTTGAAGAGAGGGTTTTCCTATTGAAAGCCAGTACTGACGTAAGTCCTTCATGGGAATAGCTTTTTGTTACAGAAAAATCGCGTATGCTGAATGTCAATTTGTAATTGTGCTTACATTACCATATCTTAGTCGCTAATCGTTCCTCCGATTGATTGTGTATGAGACTGCCTATTGTTAAAAGTGGCTATATGATTTTTGTGTCGTGTATCCCATTGGCTTAGAAAAAAAGATTACTCATCCGATGGTTGTAACGTTTAGTCATTCTCTAGATTTAGCATATACTGTATATTTTAGCGGCCAACTTCGGATCAAGAAATTTCTAATGATAACTTCATTAAAAATTTCTTGGAAAATGTCTGAAATGACACCTGGCGTGTACTAAGTAAAGTTTTTACTTGAAAAAAAAATTCTTGTGGTTTAAATGAAGTTACGTGTATGATT
>JAECUM010000056.1:0-166213 GCA_016617855.1 Megalonaias nervosa
GGGTGGGTGGGTTGCTGTGTTAGAAAGAAATTTTAGACCAGGAATGTTAACTGGGGTTGACAAACCATACTGCGAGAAAGCATATCCGATATCTGCAGTGGTTTATGCTATATCTGTAAAATGAGCCTGATGTTAACGCATTTGTACCAATGCGAGGGTCGTTAGCGACCTCGGGTGGTGTAGGTGGCATTTTAAATTGTGTCGCCCAGAGACTCACAGAACACTTTAAGAACGCGTTACGAGGGAAGGGTCTGACAGCGTTACGACGTGATAAAATAAATCAATGGGAGGCTAAAGTGCGATCAAGTGGTGCCATAATTTGCGACATTGCTGAGTTAGAAAAGACCTTATGATTTCCAATAACAGTTAAAACAATAACTGGCGTGGTTTTGTACAGCGCTAAGTACTTGAAAAATGGAGCTCCGATAACAATAATTGAGCATAACGCTCACTCGTGGACGTCAAGTATCAGAATGTTTCCACGAGATAAACGAGTTAGATATGTTCCCAGTGCTTGCAGCACTGGTGTTTGCAGCGGTGGTGCTAATACTGATGATGATATATTTGAATATATTCGTGAGATCAGTAAAACCGATACAGTGTCTGTGTGGTTGTTTCAGAGTTATGATGAGCAACGACCATTTGATCAATTTGTGCGACCGTGTGATGATCTTTATCGTGTTGAATCTCTTCATACAACGATGACTGCAGTCGCACGAAAATATACCGACAATAACGAAGAGATAGAACGATTACGGAGTAATTGTTTTTCTGTTCCGTCTGTGGTCGCTCATTTAGCCCAGGAGAAAAATTCGTGGAAACCAACGTCGAAAGAATTTCTCGAAGATATTCAGCGATCGTGTGTCGAGTATTTGCATGGAGGGTTGTGGAATACCAAATATGATTTCAACGAAGTTATCTCCGTTGATATGGTTGCATGTTACCCTGAAAGTTTTTATTGGGATGGTTGAGTGTGCACAGTATTTTAAACGATTTTTGCATCCTACACATGAGATGACTAGGGTATCGGTAAATGGCCCCCTTCCCGATTTCGACATGACAGTATGTGCATGTGTTGAGTCATTTGAATCTCCTAGGGGAATTCATCCTGCTATTATTGCTTGGTTTGACCGACATTTTAATAAACCGATCCAGAGATATATCCCAACGATTACTGCGACAAAAATGATCGTGGCAGGGTTCCAATAGTAATATTACGATATATGCTTGATGCGGCAATACTGTTATCGCTGACAGTGAGTGAGACAATAATTTCGTATCGGCCACAAAAAACAACTTTGGATACTAGAACCCGAAAGTGACAGCGGCATTGAGATGTCACATGCAAAGGATTTGGGCAGGAAAATCATTGGCAAATTTACACAAGGAGCCTCATTGCGTCATCAACGAAGTTGTACACGATTAATTATCGAAGAGTCTGAACTTGATTTTATAACCAAAGACTCAACGAGTAAAGGCACGCTTGCGTATATAGAGAGTGTATTCTTGAACGATGGAACCAAGCTGGGTACCATTGTGTGTTATAATGACGGGAATTCGCCGCAATATACTCATTTAATATCGTCGATGCTAGCGTATGTTTCCATAAATCTAATATCAATGATCAACAGATTTCTTGACACAGCGGTCAGAATCGCCACAGATTCATTTTATATCGATAAAACAAATATTGGATTGTTAGATGAATGTGATATAAGTGCAGCGGATGCTCCTAAGAAGGCTAGCGTTCCACGGGGTAGTTGGCGAGTCAAGAATGAACCCATATTTGATTATTCGGAATCTGCAGATTATAAGCCGCTACCTGAATATTACAGGAACTCACAGTTGTCACAACCGTCAACAGCGCCATCTGTACATGATCCAGTTGCTAGGCATAAAACTGTTTGTCTTAATGGGCCTGGAAATGAGACGCATGGACCCCACAGCGAATGAGTGGGAAATATATTCCCATGATTATTATTTGGGATGAGATTTGCACGGTATATGTAGATGTGTTAAAATTGTTTCTTCAAGGGTTGTTGACGAAAAATACAGCCGTGGTTATGTGCGGCGATCACGGCCAACCAGCCCCCTTTGTCGGCGAATCCCCACATCGCTGGTTAAAATAATCTGTCGATTATTATGAGGAAATGCTCGAGGAACACAGGGCAATCGATCAGTCGTTGAAAGAATTTAAAGAATTTAAAGCGTTAATACGACTACAGCCAAATAGCGTCCAGTGCTCGATAATGCGTAAAGTAATTCAAGAAACAACGAACAAGGATTTTTGAAAGTTATTGCATCCTAGTGACTTGATAGTTGCATCAAGGAAATCTGTTCGTGATTCACTTCAGCAGCGATTATTTCTACTTCATCGAGAGAAATATTCAGGTCTACGTGTCCCATTGTGTTATCACCCAGCAGATACACGTAAACAAAATATTGATGTATCGATTCCCGGAACACATGAAAAACAAAAATTTGTACTGAAAGATATTGTTGTCGTCGAAATGGATGTGATTGAGAAAGCACTGGCGGATGCAGCATCGTGCTAGACCCTAGGATACTCTATAACTATTCGTTCATCCCAGGGATTAACTATTTCTGATACTACAATATGGATCATCGACGACCGTATCGAATGGTCAAATTTAGTTTATTTAGCAGTATCAAGAGTTACAAAAGTGTCTCAACTACGGAGGGTTATCCCTGAAATTATTCAGAATTTATCCAAAGATAACCGCACTATTGTGGACTAGGATCAAACTCGGGGCAATGGCGATGATATAAAAAGGAAAAAATTAGCTGGGTATCAACAAAGTGACAAAAAATGTAAGCGCGAGTTTGATCTTGATGTGCTGACGATCATGACGCTACGACAACAACAAAATAATCACTGTGCGAGCTGTAATGTAGTAATGTCATGGCAGCAGTATTTGAATAATAATCCAAGACAATTTACCGTGGATAGAATTAATAGTTGTTGTGGCCATACACTTGAAAATGTGATGCTGACCTGTCTTGAGTGTAATTGACGTAGGGGCGCTAGCTCCTTGGATGGCCAGTAAACCTTCAAATTTCGGGAAGGCGGTGGTAGTTGAGTATCTTCAGTAATTACTTGCAATTTTACACGGACAAATCCCCGTTGAGGAGCAGCTGAATCTAATCTGTAGATTGTAGGTCTACCCGTGGATCTTACCACGCTGGAAATTTTAAGTGCGGATACACACCAGACTGGGTCAGATGCTCTTGTTTTACTCCCTCTTTCAAGCTCCCCAGCTTTATATAAATATCTGACAGTCACATTACCTAGTAATGGTTGTTTGGAAAAAGAGTCATGTTGTTGTACTTGTATGCGTTTTTTTTTTTTTTTTTTTTTTTTTTTGATTGCATTGATGTGTTTCATAGAAATTCCACGTGTAATTTGATTATTTAATGCGGCTATCACACTTGGCAGTCTTGTAACACAGTTACGAGATCTTGTGTTTGTGGAAATGTCTTGAACATATTGATATCCAAATAATCGCTCAGCAAGTGTTCGATTAAATCGTTCAACGATTGCCTAATCACGAGGTAACGCAGTGTGTCCTCCTCTGATTTTGACGTTATGTTGTTTCGTCATCGATGTTACTGTACCAATAAATTATTTGCCAGGATCAACCTGCAGTAACTGTGGCCATTGCAAGGGCCCTCGTCGATAAATTCGTTCAAACGCAGATGCAACTTCGGTCGCTGTTTTAGCTGATAATGGTTCTGCTTCTTTGTATCTACTTGCAACGACAACAACAGTTAATATTTGTATGCGCGTGATCCGCTAACGGATCGATGACGTCTACATATTTTTTAATAGTATCATGAGGTCAAAACAAAATATCTCCCTGATGAACTTTGTTGGGGGTACTGACATCAAAATGTCCAAAATGAATTTGTTTAGGGGGTGGTATATAAATTTGCCATATTGCGTATAGTCCAAACCAATCTGCAGCTGACACGCCTCATCAATCGCATTTACTGGAGACTCTCCTGGTTTGGGTTGATTTCGCTCATCGAGTCGAATATCAAGTCGGGTTCCATACCCAGGAATTGTTTTCGCCAGGATACTTAGCCCACGGAGTCCCTGGTAATTTTCCAAGTGAAACAGCGATATCACCGCCTAACATCTGACGAGACGAAATAAGCTTGCATTTTTTGTGCCACATTTCACACATTTGCCTGTAAGTGCATGTCTTTTATTCCTCGTCGTTATTGTTGCTAATTCACTGGTATCAGTAAATCCCTTGCACCGAACACAATATAAATTCATTTTTTCGGTTGTATTTGTTATTAATATGGATGTCATTGACTTGTCAGCGACACGAGAAAAAGAACCGGTCAAGTACCATCCAGCATTACCAAACTCTATTTGAGCAATTATTATAGGGCCATCTGGGTCTGGAAAGACTCAATTGCTACTCAGCAGGATAATGAGATGGCTCAAGTGGGATAAGTTATATTTAGTGGCGCCGTCAGTAGATGACCAACAATGCTACAGTGTGTTGAGGAACTTTAATGATAATGCGAGTGAGCTCGCAGCTGATAAATCAGCCGGGGATGATATTATTGACTTTATTACTGATATCAATGAGGCTCCATCGGTCGATGATCTTAACGGAGATATCAATCATTTTGATGGTGTATGACGACGTGATGTTAGACAAACAAGCAAATCCACCTCGAATATTTTCTCGAGGCAGACATAAAAACACGGATGTGATTTATGTTACTCAGCGATATGTTCAAACAGCTAAAGTCATCAAGATAACTGCAACCTTTTGGCGGTATTTAATAGCGTTGATACACACACGCTACGAAATATTCATCAAATTTGGTGTTCCGGTGACATGAATATAATCAAATTTAAAATATTTTTCTCCCACGCTCAAGCGACCCACACATGGATTTGTTACGATAAACTTAAATGACCCCAGATCAAGGTATTGCATTGGTCTCGATAATATTTTTGGTTGAAACAGCAACTCTCACTTTTTTCCCCACACACTCACTCGTCGTCGCTACGGGAGGACCAACTAAATCCCAAAATCACCATAAGGTGGGAGGATTTACTTTCCCTAGCAACAACAACAAACGCGGACGTCTGCACTAACTAAAACTGTCTCTCGGTCAATGAACTCACTCACTCAACGCGGTCGACGGAAATATTATATCTATACCTGTGTATAATGTCGGGGCCTCAGAAGCAGTGAGTTTACAAAATAAATACCAAAACGAAGCCGTAGGATCCGCCCTCCCTGCTGCTCTGTATGACTCAAGTTTGTTCCTTTAAACCATGATGAAATGCGGACGCCGAATGTACTTTGGTTGTGACTGTTAACTACCCTCCACAGATAGTAAAATTGAAGAATTTTATTAAAATGAAAAGTTATCATGGTCCTGGTGTATCCAGATGTTTAGCAAGCGTATATTTTCTCAGTTGGTCTAGGTGTATAATACTAGTGGCAGAGGAAGTATACAGATTTATGGGGAAACAAATCTTGAGAATAATACATTGCTGATCAAATGTTAATTATGGTACAAAAGGTAGAACAAAAGTCTAATCATGCATCTAACCATGCATCACATATACATATATTTCATACTTTAACATGCAAAAACTTCTCATACATTTGTTTGCTATCTAACACAAGTTTGCTATCTAACACAATAATGAACTATGGAGTGTATTTACCATGTATATTGGTGTACCTATGGATATTACAGCAGTAAAGAAATAGTCGAGAAGTGTAGATGCTGTAAAGAGATTATGATTTTGAATAAGACTGAGGAGGTCAAGGTGGATTGTATCATTGATCATCTAAGATTTCAGACAATTTGCTAGGATGAATATGTCGTGGAAGCAGCTTACTGTGCCTACGGACAGCAATATGGAAATTGCAAGGAAATTCTGTCCGAGTACATGAACACTTGTAGGCAAAATGTTCTTACAATAGTTATGATGCCTCTATCAGGGTCAAGTTTGGGACAAGTGATTGCTTTATACACATGTGAAAATTATGCTTAAAATTCTTTTCCCATAAAATCCCTCCTTTACTGACAAAATGTACCACTTTACATGAGTGTGGAATTTGTACCCAAACCTTTCATTTTGATAATAGATCCTGCTAAAATCATTTGTCCATTATCTTGGAAATTCTCATGAAAAAATCTTTAATCCTCTATAATTTCATTTCTTGAACAGATTCTATACTATGACATTTAAAACATATTGCTGTCTGTTTATGTTCACTTTTGATTCATTTAGCTTCCTAACACTGGTTGTAGTAAAATCTAACTTTATGCTAAAGGCATTGACTCTGAAAACATGAAATAAGTAACAGAAAACCGGGAGAGATGAAATAACATAACTTTATTCAATGTTTAAAAATTTGCTGTATATTCTATTTTCAGTCATAACTGATACATGGATGCATAGAAGTGGTAATAACTGTCTATCAACTGACTCGGGCTTCCTGACCACTTCTTCCAGCGCTGCCGTCAATTCTTCAACATAGTCTGGAAAAAAACTGGTACCCCAGTAATTCAAGAAACTGAAAAATGTCATCCACTGCCTATATTCACACTGACAATTTACCAAAGAGAATTAATGGAATTGGAAACAAGACTTAAATAGTATTCATTTTAGCATACATATAAATCACAGTTGAATGAATGAATGAATGAATGAATGAATGAATGAATGAATGAATGAATAATAATAATAATAATGATAATAATAATAACAACAATAATAATAATAATAATTTTGGTTGTGATATATGATTTTGAATATGTGCTACAAAAAAGACTGTTGGCTTTGTTTTGATTAAAATCTGTCAAATCCAAGTTGCTTTGCTTAGTAAGGTTCTCCTTTCTGTGTGTGTATGTACGGGAGGAGGGGGCAGAAATATTAAGGGGGTCGCTGACTGTATTCCAAGTGATATGTTCACTGACCTACTTTAATATAACTTTAAACATACAACTGTTATATTACTATATGTGTTTGTATACGAGTTTTATCAAATGGTATCATTCATTGTAGTAAAAACTGCAATATCTACATACCTTTGGCAACATGTCACACATCATAATAGTGTGTGGCTCTCATATTCTCTCTGATCCATTTCTGTATCTGAACATGCCTGTCTGTAATAATAGTGTCCACCTCCACACTGTGGTTCTGTAGTTTTTATGGCTCTAGAAAGTCCCTCTTTCTCCATGTGGTAATTACTCTTCACTTCATTGCTCTGAAGAAAAGAGATAAAAGATGTGTTGAGCAAAATTATCATTACTTCTAGTCTTGAAATGTGACGTCACCTGTACATAGCTTAAATGTGTTTACCAACATTTTAGAAATGGTCTTTTGCATACGTAACATTGAAAAAGTAAGCTCATTTTCTTGCATGAGTGTCATACATGAATGCTGACCAGCACATGAAAGTTTGCAATGCCTTTGCTCCTTCTCTTTTCTTGCTGGACATTTACTTGACAACATGTGTAGTGGGTGAAATTTTAGACATGTGTATACTGATCATCGTGGTTTTCACACAGACGAGGATTTTTCATGAATATGTGTATCAATTAAAGTGTGTCATTACTAAATAATAACAAGCTGACAAGTGCTTGGTCTACCAAGTCAATGGCTTACATAATCATACTAAACTAAGTTAATAAAATGTTATATATTTCGTTTGCTTGTTTGCTTTATCTTAAGTATCCTGTTAGTTTGACATTGGACAGCAATACTGCATGATGGTGTATCTAGTCCCTGTAATAAGGGCATGAAAAATGTGTTTGGCAAATTCTAGTGCATGTCTTTGCAGTACATATGGTAGTCACACATGAAGTCTTTTGCATGTCTGAACAATAGTTGACAAATGCACCAAACCCTTCTGCTTACTTTTATAAGTAAGGGTTGATCATAAAGTTTGACATATTACCAATACATTGTAGTTTTTCAGTAATAAAAAATACATAACTTAATTATTGGCTCATATAACTTAGGAATCCATGTCAACTATGAAGCGTGTGTGTGTGTGTGTGTGTGTGTGTGTGTGAGAGAGAGAGAGAGAGAGAGAGAGAGAGAGAGAGAGAGAGAGAGAGAGAGCAGCTTTAAAAGGTAAAATCTTTACACCGACAGCATTAAAGTATTTTTTTAAAAAATCCTTTTGACTATGGTTCTGTACATATTGTGAATAATAATACTATTCTCTCCACATTGAACGGTCATTACTATTGACACAGTGGTGTATATTCTGGCAAACAAGGTAATTTACTCCCAGTGCCTCAGCACGACGGGATAATTAGCCTTTACAATTAAACACAAACAATACATTTTGGTTTAAGCAGAAAACTTATTTTGTCGTTATTATTATTGTTGAACAGGCATGAAATAAGCATGGGCATGCACATTAATTTTTTTCTGGGGAAGCAGCGGGGGGGGGGGGCTAATCCTACCACTCTTAAGAGAGTCCCATTTTTTAAAATCAATCCCTCCTACGGAAATGGCACCAAGGTCAAAAACAATAAACCTAGGCCTCTAAGGTTCCAATTACCCAGCCGCTTTTATTTTTATCTTGACTTTTGTGTGCCAAAATTTTATGCGTCCTCGTTCATGCCCGATACGTCTAGCAGCAGTAGAGCTGAACAGACCACTTTGCGAGAGACCTTATTTTTTGAAATTAAGGGTTCCTACGAAGGCTGAAAAAAAACTTTTTGTCTTAATAATGAAAACTTCTTTAATTGACCAGATTTTTTCTGATTTTTTCACAATCTGGTCACTACGCGTTGGTCGTTCAGCTCTACTGCTGCTATAAATTAAACAGCCAGTATAGATATTATCAATAATGAGTATTGGAGAACCACACTCAGCTAAATTAGCTCGAGAGCGACCAGAGGCAATTAAAAAATATCTACCCGTTCGTGATTCTGTTAAGCAACAATTACAATCGCGTCAGGAGTCTCAGGTGGAATTTACAGAGGGTACAGAAAAATTATTTAAGCCGATTGTCGAACCAACGAAGAAAATTGTTGCAGCAACTGAGGCAACACAACAAGCTCTTGCAACATTGCCTGCTGATATTGCTGGTCGTATTCAAGCAGCTCAACCACCACCACAAGCACCACAAGCACCACAAGCACCACCACAACCACCAAGAACCAGAACTAAGATAATAGATAAATTTACGCCTGAAGGTATTGCTGCTATCAGGGACCCAACCCAGTTATTTGATATTGCCGCGTTTGGATATTATGAAAGAAAAAAATATGTAAAAAAAGAACATGCTAAATCATTAAGCTCTTCCAATTGGATCAGAGATATATATCGCGTCGCTACTGGTACTCCAGAAATCAGATCTCGTGAAGATATTATAAATTTAAACAATTTTATTGATACTGTAAATAAATATATAGAAGAGGTTGAACAAGGTAAACGATTATCACAACCACCACAACAACAACTACAACAACAAGAGCTACAACGACAACGAGAACAACCGTCACCGCAACAAGAACAACAATTACAACAAAAGCTACAACGAGAACAAGAACGACAAAAAACAATAGAACAACAACAACAAAAAGAACTAAAACTATTTGAGCAATCACAATTACTATCACCACTACCATCATCACAACAACGAGAACAACGAAAACAACAACTACAGCAACGAGAACAACGAAAACAACAACGAGAACAACGAAAAGCACCAAAATCATTTGAGCAATCACTTCGTGATTATCCAGAATCACCAAAAACACCACCGAAACCAAGTAAAAAGAAACCACCGAAACCAAGTGAAGAGAAAGAAGAAGAATTTCAAGACGCTCCCGGCGCAACTGGAAGTGGTTTAGGAAGTGGTCTTATTACTTGCCCCAATAACGGTCTTGCTGATGTCGATCGATTAGAAATTCTCATCGGAGGAAAACGAGCTGGTAATAATTCCCCAGAAATCATTAATGAAGTAGCTGATATTTGTAAACGATTATTTAGTGGCGGCATCATGGATATTAATGTATATTGGTCTCTTATTAATGAAATCGCCGACGATTATTACAGTGATTAGATACAATTAGTGATAAAAACAGTTAATAATAAAATGATCGTGCATGGTACTCAACGTGGACCTACCATGGTCAGGGTAATAAACTCTCGATTACCAGCATACAAAACGACCTACGGAGATGGATTAGGTGATGTTGTTCAGGGTCTGTTTAGAAGAATAGCCCCAAAAGCAATACCGATTGCAAAGCAGCTAGGAATGAAAGCTATTGATGTTGTTCGCGAAAAGGGTATAGGCGCTGTTGGTAATCTTGCTAGCAAAGCATTCTCAGCAATTAAAGATAGACTATCACGATTAATACGCAGACCACAAGCGACCCGACCTCAACCTGTGAAATTGCCCAGCACTGAAGTGATGCCCGCAAGCGTAAGTAAAATAATAAATCAAGCCGCTAATCAAAAACTAGCGGAGTTAGCTGATATCCCGATGTCGGAAAAGGAAAAAATATAACCGCTAGTCTGATAGCAGGAAGTGGTCTCACTTCCCGAAGTGGTCTTCGAGTTAGACGAAGACGATAATAATAAAGATGTTTAAGCGCGTATCTGACCCCGCGTTTGACATGGACGTACCAGTTCTCAAAGATGAGTCTGTGCGCGATTATCAGTATTATTCTTATGACGCACGAATTCCAGATCAGCGTGGACGAATCGAACTACAGGTTCAAGATACAAGTAGATATTTCTTACCCGCTGAAGCATTTATCGAATTTGAAGGTGAAATTATAAGGACAAATGATGTCGAATACGTCGCTGATATTAGGATTGGTTTTGTTAATAATGGTATTATCGCGTTATTTGACAGCGCTACGTACATGATTGATGGAAAAAATATTGAATCAATCCAGAAAGACGTTGATGTTGCTACAACAATACTAGGCCTTGCAAGATACAGCGACGATTATTCAAGATCAGCTGGTCCATCAATGATGTTTGTCAAGGATACTTCTGACCACCCTGACAGTAGAAATCAGGTTTTTCGACAGCCAAATGATCGAGCTATTCCTCCTGTTGCTTCTAATGCTATTGAAGATTTACCTTTTTCAAATCCAGAATTTAACTTAGGATTTGCAGCACGTAGATCAATGTTAAGAGATAATAGGAGAAGATTTTCATGTGCAATTCCACTGTCACATATTTTTGGATTCTGTAGAAATGTCAGAAAAGTCATTTTCGGAGCCAAACACACAGTTGTACTTGTACGAAAAGGCGATGATAATGATGCATTATGGAGACCTATTGGTGATGCTGGTAAAGTAATACTAACAAAACTTTCCCTGTGGATGCCAGTGATGACTCCGTCAATATCCGAAGATGACCGGTTGTTATCTTTTATGAGTCAAGGCGGTAAATCAACGTTGTCATGGTTAACAATGACCACAGATGCTGTTCAGAGTGCAATTGATGGTTTATTTACATGGCAGATAGCTTCTCAGCAAGGTGTTTCTGCACCAAGACATATATTTATTGCGTTTCAAAATATTGCACGAGTAAACTCGCAAACACATAGTCACATGATATTTGACAAACTCGGTGTTTCTGAGGTTTCATTAAGGATAAATGGACATCAAGAACCATCCGAGGATATATTACTGAATTTCGATCAAAATCATGTAGCACGTGCATATCATCGATTAATGACATTCATGGGACGTGATCAAAATATTGATACTGGTTTACAAATATCTCAGATTTTACAACGTTGTATCCGATTTATTATTTTTCACTAGAACACTTAGATTTAACCAGACAATCAATAGTTGATATACACTTCAGAGCTCGTGTAACATTGCCAATAGCACCAGCACCATTAATTCCTAATTACAGAGCAATTGCTGTTATACTCAGCGATAAATCGATGTTACTCGAAGGTGTTGGTGGACGAATGAGAGTTATTGATGCTCCAGTAGAAAATATGTAATTAGATCGTTCATAATAATTATAATGTCATATCATCACGTTAGTGTGAGTCTGACTCCTGGTCAGATTAAAAGGCTGCAATCAGCATCAAAAAATAATTGTGGAATAAAAATATCGCTAAAGCGAGAACAAATGACCGGTGCAAATAAACTATCGTTGACCGAGCGTCAGTTTAAAAACTTCAATGACGCTAAAAAATCAAATAAAGGCGTCAAACTTAATCTTTCTGCGGGCGCCATCAAAGATATTGCTAAAACGGGTGGTATATTTCCGCTTCTTGCAGCAATACCAGCATTAATATCAGCTGCAGCCCCAGCTGTTGCAAAGGCAGCTGCGCTAGGTGCTGTTGGAACTGCTGCTGGAATGGCATTAAAGAAAGCAACGGGTCAAGGAATTATACACGCAGAAAGTTCAAAAAAAAGATCACGGGCAAAACAACACGGAAGACGTCTAAGAGCACCAAACGTGCCACAGCCGGGCCGTCTGAGATTATCAGACCCAGTATACGGTCGCGGTCTAAGATTGCCAGGGACCCCACACTGGTACGGAAAAGGCCTAAGATTACCAGGGACAGTTTACTAATAACACCAATGTCCAATTTTGATTTACTTAATGCTGCTAAGCAATTAAAAATAAAAAATTTCAGAGGTGTTTTTATGCGCGATCAATTACCTACCGTTGCAATGCAACATGAAACCGGTATCATTAATCTCGATAAAAATTCTGGCCCAGGCACGCACTGGGTAAGATATGCAATTGATCCACGTGGAATTATTTATTTCGATTCGTATGGATTAGCACCACCAAAAGAATTTCTTCATTACGTTAGCAATAATACTGCTCCAATCTGGTATTCAACGCTACCGACACAAAAATAACTGATCCTCCAATATGCGGCCGTGAAACCCTCGCTATGCTTGATGCTGTATCAAAATCAACAGCACCGCCTCATAAAGTCGTACACGCGTTCACTACACTACGTCATAATACTTAAACTGATATCAGTAAATATAATGGTAGATATTTATGGAAGATTCTTAGGTAAAACTCAGAAGATCGATTTATCTAAATATGCAACTCTTGATCAGCTCAGAAATGAAATCGATGATTTATTAAATATCACAAGTGTGGATCAAAATGAAGTCGTCGTTTTTCAAGACAAACAAGGACGATTAAAAACGAGTAACATACAACTACTAGATGTACTTATACGAATTCCAAACGCGGTTGTTAATAATATCGTTACTTTTACTGATCAGGGTAAAATACAGGATTCCGGTAAATCGGTTAACGATTATGTTAAGAAAACTGGTGATGTATTTACCAGTGACATTATTATGTCAGGAAGAAAAATTACATATCTTGGAGATCCAATCGCAGATACAGACGCAGCAACAAAAAAATACGTCGATGATCAAGAATCCAAATACGTGTCAGTGCGCGGTGGTATAATGCGTGCATTTCGCGACATGAATAATAATGGTATTAATAATCTCAGAACACCAGAAACAGATTTCGACGCTGCAACGAAGAAATACGTCGACGATAGGGAAATTCCAATAACGACTTCGTTAACGACAATCAATGATGGAATTGCTGCATTTAGAGCTGAATATTTTACTCATGTACAAACATTTCTAAATTTTCGTAGAAATGTAAACAGAAATATTAATGATTTTTTTTGGAACTCCACCAAATGTTATTATTAATCTCGCTGACATTAACGCAAGACTCAACGATATCATTAGTGGTATTCCTAATATTATTCAAAAAACTAATCTCGTTAAAATTCCTCACAAGCAGATCATTAATATCGTGTACACAGTCGCATCAGAAAAAGCAACATGGACACCGGAAAATAACACACTTAAACATACCGCAGAGGTCACTGGTGTATATAGATTATCTATATTTTGTGCTGAAAAATTTACTATATTTACCACATTTACATGGCGTCATTCAACCGATAGTTTTTCTGGAACTGTGACTATAGTGTTAAACAAAGATGCTGAAGAAACGTTTATGCTGATAGCGAATGATAAAAAGTTAACCACAGCAGATTATTGGTGGTGTATTGAGTTTGTAGCCGAAACTCCTCAATTAGTTACCTAGATAAATATAATGAATCAAGAATCATTTATCGACGTTCAACGTCACAGATACACTCAAGTATGTGAGTGTCAAACCAAACTAAAAAATATCATCGACGATTACACGATAAAGGTAAAAATATATCGTCGTCGTATGGTCGTTATTGATATAATGGTATACTCGGTTTCTGCTGTTATTGCTGGAACTGGATTATTATTATCAACAATAACGATGACAGCGCCTGCAGTTGTAACGATTATAGTTTCAACGGCAACAACATGCGCAGGTATTTTCAGTATTATCTCTAAAAAAATATCTACGTGTACGAATGATAAACTAAGCGAGTATATAATGAAATTGCACACAGCAACAACCGCATACACTAAATTATGCTCGTATATTTCAGCGTATCTCAGTGATGGTAAAATATCCGATGAGGAGTTCGTAACAATAATGAAAACCTACGATGAAGCGTTCATAATCGCTAGTGATAATAACGGAAAGATGGAGAATTAAATAATAACGATAATAATAATGTCAGAGTCGCAGTTACTTCAGCAGATCGTGGCTAATACAACGCCGTCAAAAACTACTATGATATCATTAAGTTCAACCAATCCTGAATTTAGCGTTAATTTTCCAACTGCAATTCCAGCAAAGGAAATAGCATTAGCGCAACTGCGCGTTTATAATAGCTGGCCAAATATCAGGTCGAAACCATTCGGTGGATCACCAGCAAATAATTCACTGGTATTTGCGAATAAGAATAAACCGGATGGAACACCTGATTGGCAAGTTGTTGGAATTTCAACGGGCAGTTATCAAATAGAACAGATTAATGATGAATTCCAACGCAGAATTAAATCTATTACAGGAAAAGAATCTAAAATAGCAATAACTGTTCACGAACCAACACTATCAGCGGCGATTGAAATAAATTCTCCTGATTACCTCGTAGATATTTATCAAAGTTCGATCAGATCAGTGTTAGGATGGCCTGAAGTTGCACCTGTTTATAATGGAGTTTCAGAACCAAAAATAGAAGAATTTAAAACGAGTGAAGACAAATTCATTAAAAATCCAGAATATCGAGGAAAATATCCATGGATTCGTGTAACATTTGAATTTGATCCAAACAACGATATATACTACTTTACCGATTTTGATGGTAAAAGGATCCCCAAGACAAATAGATCAGCATTAAATTTGATCGCTGCACCAGAGGGGAGATATCGAGAAATTGTTGATGTAGGATTTATTAAACGGTTTTTAGATACTCTCAAGCCTGAATACGATAAAACGTTTAATGATTTAAGAAATTTACTTATTTCATTATCTCAACATTATAATGAAAGTATAAAGCAGCAAATAATCGAGTCAATAAAACACTTAAATGGGATCTTATTCGATTTATACATCGCCAATCGAAGTATTATAAACGTTGCGACTGATATTAGTTACTATCCTTACGCAAATCCAGAATTGAGGCAAGTATTTCTTGATCATTATAAAATAACAGAAAAAGATTTACAAACATTTGTTATACCAGATTTAAATAATGCTGAAATGAAGAAATCATTAAATGATCTTATTGAAGAATATTATCCGGGAGTAATTGAATCATGGAGAAAAATAGCCCCACCACCAGTTATACTAAAACACAATAACAACCCTTTTGGTGCCGGACGTCATATATCGCCAGGCATTGTAAACATAACAACAACAATTGCAGTCAATCTGGTATGTGATGTTATTGAAGGTAGCTATCAGGTAGATCTTTCTAAGTCTAGCCAGGCTCAGCAAGGGTACATATTATTCAGTTTTAGTCCGTTGGTCCCTCCCGGTTCGTTAATTGTATCAGAGCCAATTAATCCCGTATACCTGCGAGTTCATAATCCGTTATTATCAAGAATACACTTTAAACTTACAGACCAAAATAATAGAATTCTGGACACGAGGAAGGAAGAACTAAATATAAACCTGTATGTGAAATCATAATACGTTATTATAACAATATCCGGATGTCTATAATATTATATTCTTTTTGTTTACATAAAATCCGTGCACAATGAAATCTAGAAGATTGTGGCTGCATATTGATTTTTCCATAACAGCTGTGCTGCGTAAAGTTATTTTAAGAACCGCTATATAACTAAATCAATATCCGCTGTTACGGCCCACGCATAGACTCAGTGTTATACAGAATTTTATATTTTTGGAAACTATAAAATCTCATTTTAGATAGAAAAAAATGTGGTTTTTTGTTAAGAATATTGTAGTTTTTAGGAATGTAACGATATGACTGACAAATTGTTAAGCTAAGGTTATTGGCAAACACATGCTAAATTCTTCAATATGTATTTATAACAAGGTCCGATAGCTCAGTTGATAGCGCGTAGAAACTCTCATCCGAAGGGTCATGGTTCGAAACCCAAGAAGGACAAATTGTCTGCGGGGGGCGATTTTTGGCCAAGATTTATAATTTATTGGGGGCTCCAGCCACCCCCGTCTTCAGAGTACACCAATCCACTACGTCAACACGTGGTGGATTCACTTTTGTGAATCACCCATTGGTTGATCGTTATGGATTGGTGTGCTGGCGTGAAGACGGCATTTCATCATCATCATCATCATCATATCATCTCATCAAAAATATACAGCGGGGGTGATATGAGGTCGTGACCTTGTGACTTCACTAAAGGGGTACCCCACACAAGGGCCATTCCAAAAGACACAATCGCAAAACTAAAAATAAACCTAATGAGATTCCAGGCCACAAAGACCAATCAGCCTTTGAGTTCTTAGAGTTTCGGTTACGGATATCTAGGAATTCTTGTAAGGCAATAAACAGAATCTGATTGGTCACTAAAATAAGACCTACACGTGTATAAATAACCCTCTGAGTTCTTAGAGTTTCGGTTACGGATATTTAGGAATTCTTTCGGGGGTAAACTAATAACACGTATAGACAACCCTCTGAGCCTCTAAAGTTTCGGTTACGGATATTTAGGGGTCTCTTGGGGGGTAAATGTCTAAACAAAGATTCGGAACCTCATTAGGTTTATCTGATACAACTATGGAATGGTAGACTGAATATCACCCCGCGCTGTATATTTTTGTTTATTTTTATATTAAATAAACACTTATTATATAATGAATTTTGAAAATATCAATGTTATTGTTTCTGCGATTAAAAAATTACAACATAACGGTATCAATGTATCTGATTATCTTAATGCTGAAAAGATTCTATGTGATTTTGACTCATTACAACAACGAAAGAGCGAGAACAGATTTACGCTATCCGCTGATTACAAATTCATGAAAATTATCCAACAAGGAATGTTAAAGTCACTGGCAAGTGTCACTGATGATCAGGTAAAATTGTTTGTGCCTCTCTCAAACGCTATTGACAAAATCAAGTTAGAATTATCTCATGAATACGAACAGAAAAAGATTATGAACTTTCGTATAAGACAGTTAAGAGAGCATTGTGAAAATACGAGTGCAAATACGAGTGAAAATGACAGCGATAATGATGGATCCTTGCAAGAGTCAGGGACTGTGATAATAGCTGAACAAAATCCTTGGGAAAACTAACGTTTCAGTAGGTATCTCATAGATGGATATGTTTCTGTGGATACCTCATATTGTATCCCAACCATGTTTCAGTAGGTATCAAGTAATCATTTGGTACATTAAAAATACTGTAGACTAAACGTATTGAAAATTTATTTTTTGTGTAAATCTTTTGGAAAAAGTAGATCTTGTAATCCCGTCTGCCACGTATTGTACCGATTGTGGTACTATGTCAAAATATTTGGCAGCAGAATTAATTGATTCAAAACTAATTTCTTCCCCAGTCTCTTTATTTACGGATTTAATAGCTCTCTTTCCGAATAATTTACACCTTCCTGTGTTTCCGGATTTACAATTTTGACTCTGTGTAGTAACTCGTAAATTGGAAATCGAATTATCAAGCTTATCACCATTGATGTGATCAACTACATATCCATCTTTGATTATTCCAAAATAACACTCGTAGGTAAATATATGAGATAAATATCTTTTTTTCTTGCCATTAGCAGTAAATCTAAGATAACCAGTATTATCAATACTACCGACTGGTTTTTTCAATCTGCAGTTTCTAATCACACCTTCTCGAGATGCTTCATAATTGGTAAGGATTGGATGTGACACAAACTCATTTTGTTCCATTTATATATAATATTTATTTGTTTAAATCATTATTTTTTTTGAAAATCTAGCCAAATAATCTTCTTCGGTTTTTATAGGAGAGTCAGCGTTATATTTTTTTCTCGTAATATCGTTTTAACTCTCTGTATTTTTTACCACCGCATTGCGCGCACAATTGAGTTTTTCCTCGCACTCCAGCACTACACACAATACACGGTTTTGGTCCTAGACTTCCATTTCTGACACATTGCATATGATAACTACAGTATTCAGTCACGCATGTTCTGTTACACGGAGACGTATAACCGATTTTTAACCAGTGGCATTGATTTGGTTGAATCATATACAAAAGATTAATGTTCAATTAAATATATACTTGCCCTAATTATAATATGGAGGAATTATCCGTTATTGAACCTCCCCTGCTAGATTCGATCTTGACAGACTATCAGAATATAAATTTAGTACTTCGATGCAGGATCTGGCATTAACGGATGAGGATGTAACCGAACGTATTCGTGAAGCAAAAAAGGAATTTCGTGACGATGGTGCTGCTCATGCATGGTCAACATTCAGAGTTGGAAATGTTACAAATATGATGAACGACAAACGAGGAAAAGTAATTATTAATCACCTTGATAATCAAAAATATTTCATTTTAATAAAGTTTATTGTAGAGACAGATGACGATATCTGGATTATTCGTGATAAGCGTGATCCCGTCCGTGTGCAGCCCGGGGGTAATATTGTTCTTTTGAGTAATAAATCTAAGCCCGGAATACTAACCGGTGTTGACAAACCTTACTATATACAAAGTTATCCAGCAACTGCAGTTGTATATGGAATATTTCTGCTGAATGATAAACCTAATGTTGCGGATCTCAAACCGATGAAAATATCAAGAATAAACTGCGTAGCTGAACGAGTTACAGAGCATTTCATAAACGCGATACGTGGTAATGGTTTAACTGATTTAAGACGTAAAAAAATAAACATATGGGCAGAGTCCGTTAAAGATACCGGAGCGTCTATCAAAGATGTCGCTGAGCTAGAAAAGAAATTAAAATTCCCAATAACAGTAAAAACGCTGACGGGAGAGATTTTATATAAATCGAAATATGAATCAAGAGGAGCTCCGATAGATATTATTGATCATAATTCGCACGCATGGACCTCAGCAGTAACAATATTTCCAGGAGATAGAACGGTTAAATTTTATAATGGTGACATGTTTGATTTTATTAAAAATATCAGCAAAAGTGACCCTGTATCCGTTTGGTTATTTCAGAGTTCGGAATATGATCATTACGGTCAGTTTGTACGGCCTAATGGTGATATTTATCGCACAGAATCTCTTAATGTAGAAATGGAACATCTTGCGCAGCGCCTTTGGCGTGAATATACTTCAGACGATGTCAAAATTAGACAATTATTAAATAATTGTTTTACAGTTCCATCTGTAGCGGCTCATTTCGCTCAGGAGAAAAATTCATGGAAACCAACACGATCGGAATTTCTTGAAGATGTCAAGAAAAGCTGTGTAGAATATGGACACGGAGGATTATGGAATACTAAATATAAGTCTAATGACGTTATATCTGTTGATATGGTAACGTGTTATCCTGGAAGATTTCTTGGATACGGAGAATGTTCTGAATACTTTAAGAGATTCGGACATCCATCACACGAGATGACCAGAGTTGCGATAAACGGACATTTACCAGATTTTGACTTAACCGGATTTGCTCATGTAGAATTATTCGAATTTGCAGAAAATCTCCATCCGATTACTTATGCTTGGTTTGGAAGACATTTTTCAGAAAAATATTGGGTTCCAATAGTACTATTGCGATATATGCTTGATGTTGGATTTTTAATATCGTTGAGAGTAACTGAAGCGATTATATCGTATAATTCACAGAAGCAAGTTTGGTTACCAGAACCGAACAGATTTAATATTGATGATACCAGGAAAGAATTCCCTGATATTGATGAAGATTATATCATTAAAATAAATAAATGCAGGAACGAGCATGATGAAAAATTTGCAAAGGATCTCGGTAGAAAAATAATCGGTAAATTTACTCAAGGTGGTTCATACGATTATAAACGAGCGTGTACAAGATTGATTATGGACGACGCTGAACTAGATTTTATAATCGCTGATACAACGGAGAAAAATACGTTTATAAACAGATGTAATGCTTATTTATCAGATGGAACAAAACTAGGTACCATTGTGAGCTACCTTGATGGCGAGTCACCGCAGTTTACTCATTTAAGATCTTCGATGTTGGCATATGTTTCTATAAATCTATTATCGATGATAAATAAATTTCCTCGTCACGCTGTCAGAGTCGCTACGGATTCATTTTATGTACATAAAAAATATAAAAATTTATTAAAACTCAGTAATGGTGAATGGGGAACATGGAGAATAAAACAAGAAAATATATTTAGTTATTCTGAATCTGCAGATGTTGAAATTGTGGAGATATATTACAAAAATAATAATCAAATATTAAAGTCATCTGCACCATCTCTGTACGATCCAGTATCTAGACATAAAACCGTTTATCTTAATGGGTGTGGAGGTCAGGTAAAACAACTCGTGTAATTAATTTATTTATAAATAATAATTCGGATATGATTGTTTTGACACCGACGCACAAAGTTGCTAGAGAAATAAAACAACGAGGAGTAAAATCGTGTACATATCACAGTTTCTTTAGATGGTGCGGAGACTTATGGACTCCATCGCGGATGGGTGAAAAATATGTACCTAAATATATTATATGGGACGAGATATGCACGGTGTCATTAGAAACACTAAAAACATTTCTTGATTGGTTGTTATTGAAGAATACTGCTGTAATAATGTGCGGCGATCATGGTCAACCACCACCTTTTGTTGGAGAATCTCCACATGAATGGCTAAAGAATAACGTAGATTATTATGAAGAAATACATGATGACCATAGAGCTATCGATGAACCGCTAAAAGAGTTTAAAAGATTAATCAGACTTCAGCCAGACAGAGTACAATGTGAGATAATGCGAGGAGTAATTCCAGAGACTTCTATGAATGAATTTTGGACTTTATGGAATCCCACTGATTTAATAGTCGCGAGTAGAAAGATAGTTCGTGATGAACTACAGGATAAATTATTTTTGTTACATAAAGAAAAGTTTTCAGATCTACCTGTACCTTTGTGTTATCGCCCAGCAGATACTCGACGACAGAATATTGAAGTTGAAATACCAGGTGTCTCGGTTCCACCAAGGGTACAGAATCTTGTATTGAATGATATTATTTTAGTCGATATTAATGTCGTTGAGAATGCGCTGAGTATGAATAAATCGCCGTGGGTGTTAGGATACGCTATAACTATTCATTCGTCACAAGGATTAACTATCTCTGATACTAAAATCTGGATTGTAGATGATCGTATCGAATGGTCAAACTTAGTCTATCTTGCAGTATCTCGTGTTAGAAGAATAACTCAACTACATAGGGTTATTATGAATTTTATAGAAGATAATAATCAAACTGTTAATAATGACGTAATAAGAAAAAACTATCTGGTTATAAGCAGTGTGACAAAAAAAATAATCGTGATTTTGATATTGATGTTGAATTTATTATAACACTAAAGCAACTACAAAATAATCATTGCGCAAGTTGCAACTGTAATATGTCATGGCAGTGTTCGAATCCAAGACAATTTACCGTAAACAGAATTAATAGTGATCTTGGTCATACACGTAAAAATGTAATGCTGACTTGTCTTGATTGTAATCGACGTCGAGGCTCTGGACATTTACAAAATTGAGCTTGGTGGTAATTGCGTATCCTCAGGAATTACTTGTAATTGTTCACGTACAAATCCACGTTGAGGGGCAGTAGAATCTAGTCTGTATATTGAAGGTCTACCAGTGGATCTAACCACGCTAGAAATTTTATGTGTAGTCACGCTCCAGATAGGATCGGTTGTTCTTTTTTTACCACCTTCAAGTTCGCCGGGTTCATATAAATATCTAACTGTAACATTTCCTAATACTGGTTGAGAGAAAGATTCATGTCGTTGTCCGTAGCCATTGCTACGGGGTATATATTTTTTTTTGATCGCATTAGAAGGTTTCATGGAAGTTGCACGAGTAATTTCATTATTCAACGCAACTATCACACTCGGTAATCTTGCAACCCATTCACGAGATCTATCTTTGAAGTCAGTAGATATTTCCTTTGCGTATTGATATCCGAATAACCGCTCAGCTAGAGTTCTATTAAATCGTTCAACGATTGCCTGATCACGATGAATTTCAGTATGTCCTCGTCTGATTTTAACGTTGTGCTTGTTCATCAACGATGATACTACTCCAAGAAATTCTTTGCCAGGATCAACCTGTAGTAGTTTTGGCCATCGTAGACCACCTCGATGATAAATTCGTTCGAACGCAGATGCAACTTCGGATGCTGTTTTCGTTGATAACGGCTCCGCTTCTTTATATCTACTAGCAACGTCAACAACAGTCAATGCGTATTTGTATGTGCGTGATTTTCGTCCACGTGTTTTAATGGTATCGTGTGGTAAAAACGGTATATCCGCTTGATGAACTTCATTAGGGACACTAACATCAAAATGCGCGTAATGAATTCTTTTAGGTGGACTTAGGAAGATTTGCCATATTGCCTGTCGTGCTAACCATGATGCAGCGACATCATGTGAAACTTTTGCTGCTTCGGCGAGTTTACTAATCGCTGCCTTACCTCTCCAAAATCCTCTCGGGGAATAATAAACAGATTCCATTATGATAGTTATATAATTAATTGCCAGCCGCTAACACTAGTTTACCTTTCATAGCAGTTTTTACTAGAAAACTAGCTAATTTTTCTCTGAGAGATTTATTAGGTATAGAATTTAACGCGTGAATCAATTTTACATTCGCGAGATGTCGGTGTTGCAAATCCTTACTTTTATACGCGACATCATGAACATGACACGCTTGATCAATCTTATTTACTGGATACTCACCGGGTCTTGGTTGATCTTGATCATCGAGTCTGATATCGAGACGAGTTCCAGGGCCACAATAATTATATCCGGGTAAATGTTTCTCACCGGGATATTTAGCCCATGGAGTTCCTGGTAATTTTCCTAATAAAGCGGCTATATCACCCCCACCTGTCTTTGTTGGAATAAATTTATATTTCTTGGTGCCACATTTCACACACTTTCCTGTAAGTGCACGTCTTTTATTTTTTGTTGTTACTGTCGTTAATTCAGTAGTATCGGTAGGTGCTCTGCATCGAACACAATATAGACTCATATTATTAATAATATGGATATAATTGACTTTTCTGCGACACGAAAACAAGAACCAGTAAAACACCATCCAGCGCTTCCGAATTCTATCAGAATGATTATAATAGGCCCATCTGGAAGTGGGAAGACACAATTATTGCTCAATCTAATAATGAGATGGCTGAAGTGGGATAAATTGTATTTGATAGCGCCATCTGTAGATGATCAGCGATGTTACGAAGTACTTAAAGATTTTAATGAAAACGCAAAATCGTTACATGAAGACAATGTCATAGACATTATTACTGATATTGATGAAGCGCCATCCGTAAATGATCTGGATGTATTTATTAATAATTTAGTAGTGTATGATGATGTTATGCTGGACAAACAATCAAATCCAGCTAGAATATTTTCACGAGGTAGACATAAAAATACAGACGTGATTTATGTTACACAGAGATATACACAAATTCCAAAAGTAATCAGAGATAATTGTAACGTTTTAGTTGTATTTAATGGCGTAGATAATCATACGCTACAAAATATTTATTATACTTGGTGTTCAGGCGACATGGACATGAATAAATTTAAAAATTTCTTTTCAAAAGCACAAACCGCTTCCTTTGGTTTTGTAACGATAAATTTACATGATCCTAGGTCAAGATATCGCAACGGACTTGATACAATTTTTGGATAAAAATCATAGCAGCAGAGAGGGTGAATGACATACGCACGTGACCAGATTGTGAAAAAATCTGGTCAATTAAAGAAGTTTTCATTATTAAAGCAAAAACTTCTTTTTTTTCAGGGAACCCTTAATTTTCAAAAATAAGGTCTCTAAAAAGTTGTAGGGTTCACCCTCTCTGCTGCTTGCTTCCGTGGGTGTCATTTTGATACTTCTGTGTTTCGTGTGACTGTACTGGATCACGATCTCTGGCAAGAAATCTAAGTATCGGTTGGTATTATCGCTGGTAAATCTCTTCCACATGCGGTTTTTCAGAGTCCTGTTAAATAGTTCCAGGACAAAAGCTTTTGACCGGTTTTGCGTGTTGTACAAATCCGCGTTATTTTTTAAAGCCAATCCGAGTCTGTTTTGTTGTAAAATTCGCTGCCGTGATCGATCCACATCTTTTGGGATCTGCGAAAACCCATCACTTTATTCAATGCCTCTACGATAGAGTTTCCTTTTTGTTTTTCATTGGGACCTCCCATGCGTATTTGCTAAATACATCGATGACCGTCATCAGATACTTTACATGACCGTTGTGCGAGCTGCAATCTCTCACTCCGATGAGATCCGCCGAGCAGATGTCGTCGACGGTCACAGCAATGATTCTGCGATGTGGAAAACGCTTACGCACACGTTTGTGCAGCTCCTCAGCGAGCACCTTCGATGCTTGTTATACACTGCGCACACCTGGCAACTTCGTTACCTGCATCATACTAGGCGCTTTCGCACCTAGCAACTTTGTTGCCCGTATAATGCTTACACCCACGCTGGTGGTGATTGCAAAACCTGGTAACTTCGTTGCCCGCGTCATACTGGGCGCTTTCGAGCCTATGCCTAACTTATGTCTAGTCCCTATAAAACCATGTACGAGAGCGCCGTCAACGCGTTCCCTAAAATTTCTGGGTTTGAGCTCCTTCAGATTCCTCAACATGACCTCATCACATCCCGCCTTGTCGTCCGGTTAATCCCGGTAACAAATACTGTGCTGCAGTGCAATGGCTTACGCGCCATCATATGACTCCTGACCGGGCAGCGGCTGATCGTTATCGTCGTATTCCAGGGGGTTCCACGGCTCGATATACTTGTGTCCTGGTAACGTCCATGCGCTGCTGGGTCTGGAAAGTTTTCCGATAAGTTTATTGATGTCGACAGCGCCACCTGGATCTAACGCTGACCGCATCGCATGCATCCTCCCACGCACAGATTTCTCTGTATCAGAAACTCGCAGCTCGTGTCCAGATCGCAATGTCTGCAGTAAAACCGATGCAATTTTATACAGAAAAGGCACACTAAGTCTTAGCAAGATCTAATGTAGTCGTCGCTGAAACATGATCAGATTCAGGATCGTGCTGGCCTGTGGTAAGCATCAATTTATTTCATAAACGGTTTGATTGTTCAGCTGGCACAGTGCCGACTTTAACAGTGACCATCCGTTCTTCTTCAGCGTGATCTGAGCATTGGCGAAATAATCTGCTAGGGGGACTGCATTAGTCTGGATTTTTCCACGGATCTCCAAGTAGACTTTTTGTTGAAGCAAGTACATATCCTCGTCACGAGTCTCGATTTTTCGATGGGTGCTCGCTTTAAGGTTAGTGATGTTTGTGTCCAGGTACTCGAAGTACTCGTACTCGATCGTCGAGTCGTCGATGTGCACGTCATCGTTCAACCTCAGGTAATCGGGTGTAAATGTTGAGTACATGGTTTTTCATACTATGGCTGTGTGATTAAAATCGCACCGGCGCTAAAGATGCAAAGTATTTTTATGAAATAGCCCAATGATTAAAATCCCACCAGCGCGCATGTAGTCATCATAATCTTTTCATACCGTATCCAAGCACGATTCGAACGGCTCCTGGCATATAAACATTTCCTTCCATGGTCAGACAAAATTTGCTGAGACTGAGCACTCAGTGACAGTTTTCTCGCGGCTTTTCTAGAGCGTTCTTAACGTCTACATTGACGACTTCGTCTCACGCTTGGGCACTGGAGTCTCTGGAGACTCGAGAGGTGGAGTACCAGTGATTTTGCTGGTGATTTTCCGTCCAAAGGCTATTGCAGTTGCGGATGCAGCTCCGGTCTCTCGGAGCTTCTGCCGCTTTGAGTGCAATGAGAGCTGCTTTCTCAGCGATTCCAGATAAAGCCAATCGAATCGAAGAAAACCCATGATTTAACGTCGCGCTGTGCGTGATACTCTATTCATGTTTAATACTTTAATCCATCACTGTTCTGAGTGGAGACGTTCACGTCTCAGGTGTCGTTTCTTGACGCAGACAGCAATTCTGCGGAGATATTCACGTCTCTGAAGACGCCTTACATCTATGGTGTCTTGCGACGCACAAGCAGTTAATACGTGATTCTTTCGTTTTTGTTATCCTCAGCGTTTCCGGACTGATCCGGGAGCCACATGGTGATTTGCGAGATCGCGAACGTGTTCACGATGCGTTAAAAAATGAAAGGATTCGGTCCAATCTGCATCAACGATCCCGGAGGCACGTTAATCGCCATGGAGTAAATGACATTGGAGGTCCAGCCGACCGAGAAGAGTCATCTTTGGGCGATTGAGCAGTTGATGAGTAGACTGAACCTTGGTGATGTTTGCTTGTAAATCTCCTTCATAGACACCGTTGCCCGATAATACAGTGCCAGCGTTGAAACCCAGAATGACTCCGATCGAGTGGGAGATGTCAAATCCTGCATGATAACCGCCCGATACCGTGATCCTGGTGCGCAGGGTGAAATAATTGGGTTTGATTTTCATGTTCGCGGTAGTGTGTCCGTTGCCTGTGATCAGCCTGGAAATTTCCATGGCGATGTTGGTAATATTGTAACTGCCAGCCAAGATCGTGATAGTCTGACGCGGCGATGTTGAGGTCATCCAGTACGAAAACTGATTGCTGCTCACGGTGACGTTAAACAAAGCTGTTTCAGATCGCCTCGGAGATCTGCGTGATCTTGTACGACGCATTCTGGTTTAACTTTAAGGATGGACTTTTACCGCACAGTCGAATTTACCGACCGAGAATAAAGCAACAATGTGGTATCATCGAGAGGCATATTCTCCTTTTAGTGTGGGAAATAAAGATGCGCACTGACACAGTGTAAAACACCTGCATTTCTAGTGTGAGACACATGCATTTCCACTACTACCCGATCAGATCATTGTGCAAGATCTGGTATTGGTCGTGCGTGAGCGGATCACGTGACAGCAGAAATTTAAATTTCTACATTTCGTTATCGATTTCCGCACCGACGTTACCTGCCTGTTTAAAAGCAATCAGAAGCTTTAACCGAGCTACGATCTCGGCAGGGTTCTGGTAGTCGCAAATCGAAGATTCGCCGTGAATCCCAGTTCCTGATTTGACATCATCTTCAGCATCATGCCATTCTTCACCAGCAAGATAAGCACGCTTACTGTCGTCCTCAGCCTCGCGTAGAGTCCCGTTTAATTTCTTTAAATTTTCAAGAACTTCATTCCTCTATTTTCTTCACATCTTCAGGCATGTTAACAATTACCTTTCCGTAATTGCTGTTGACCTTACTTAAAAAAGCATGTATGTCTAGCACGCTGTAGTAGTTCTTCTGAGATGACTTGCCGCGATTATCGAAGTTCAAGCAGCGGTGGCAGTATTGTAGTCACAAATTCATTAACCTACTCTTGTGTCTTCTCAGGTGGTGTGTAACTAATCTTATCCTTTAGCTTGATAAACGTTTTCTGCCGTATCACCTCATCCTCCTCCTGTTTTTTAATATAATTTTTTGCTGCTGTACCTCAACAAGTTTTCGCTCCTGCTTCAGTTCATCCTTACGCACCCCAGCCGCATCTCTCTCCATCTCAGTTGATCTCAATGTTATCTCCTGCTCTTCTCTTCTTTTTATCATCACCAGTAGCTTTGGACAGAGTGTTCAGCAGTGCGTCCTGAGATATCCTTGATCTGTCTACGGCAGCTACCACAGGTTTAAGTAATTCCTGGGCGACATCGCGCTGCACTCTTGTTTGCCCACCTTACTCTAACTGACGCAGCGTCTCCCGTTCCTCAACAAATCTTCTGAGGACGTTGACGTTTCTTAGTGATTTTCTCAAACGGCATGGTGTTATAATGACGGAGAAGATAAAAAATGAGTATGGGAGACCTTTCACACGCCGTGGCCAGCTATGCCAGGCATGCTAGGCATGTAAAATTCGTCGAATCCTTTACAGTATCGTTCAGGGACTGTTTTCGTGTCGTAATGAAACGTCATGAATCATGTTTAGATCCAGATGTCGCAGTCTTTGAACTCTTTGGCGGTGATGCCTCTACAGTGATCGCGCGCGATCGCATCAATGTCTCGATTATCCAGTCTTGAAGGCAACACCAAACATCTGTGTTGCGTCGGATATATTTGGGAACGTCGTAATACGACTGCGTCATGAAAATTTGTTGCAGTGTTTGCTCTGTGAAAACAAGAAATATTCGTAGATCTCCGTCGTGTTTCTGCGGTCGATTTTAATGTCGTCAAACATAATGATCTTATGCATGTCCGAATCTGGCTCTTCCACCGGTTGCATCTCATCAGGAACCAGGATGGTAAAGACGTTTTCCTGGCCCCGTTTTGGCTCGTTGCCAGGGTAGCCACTGCCTGGCACGCGTTTTCCGGAGACTCGTTAAACTTGGACAGCGTCATGCATTTGTCCTGATGAGGATTGAGCGTGTAACACACGGTCGTAATTGAGCATATTATTCATCAGCATATTCATCAGCAAGTTGGTCTTTCCTCAACCCGACGGACCCACAATTATGTAATGGCAGTGCGGCAGCAAAAAAATGTGCTGATGCTTTTTTGTCTTCGCCTTGGTGTCGAAATTAATGATGTTCATTTTCTATATTAATCATGGCCTACATTTTTCCTTTGGTACCCTTATCGGAACAGGCAGCTAAATCGCAAGAGGAGCTTGATAAAAATCTCAGTCGTGTCGGAGACTTAATGCAGGGAGATCTCAACATGAACGGTCACAGCATCACGAATCCCGCCCACGTGAGTTATTCCCCACTGGACGCCAACGCCGCACGGTGGTCGCACGTGTCCCGCCTGGTGCAGATTAAGTTGCTTCTAACAGGAGGTGAAATGAAGGAAATATTTACATGGGCGGAAGGATCCTGTACGGACTTTCTGCTCAGTCCGAGAAGTCTCTGGTGTCGTCACAGGCTGTGTAAGCGGTGAATCTCGAAGTGTCACTCGCGTACAAGTACGATGAAACTGGTAGAGTCATTTCTGGAAATTTAGCCGTCGAAGGAGTGCATTCTACCAGCCACGCCGCGATGACTTTACTCAAACCGACCTCGATGTCTAGCCAGGAACTGATTGAATTACCCAGCACGTGGCCAATCACCGATGACAACTAGGCGATCTCGTACAGGCAGTTAAAATCGTTCGGAGACACTAAATTGTCTCTCGCAGGAGGAACTATGACAGGAAACATGGCCATGGGAGGATTTAACATTACTGGCTTCCCACGACGGGAACGCCATCGCAGAATAACGCGGTGAATTACAAGCAGATCACCGATTTTGATCTGGTACGCGCTGGTGGATCCTTGACGTGAGACCAACATGGATTACAATAAAATTTTCACGTGGTCAACACCCATCAATAGACTTGATGTCGTTAATAAACTGTACGTGGAAGCGTGTCGAGTTAAAAATAACGTGAACATGATACCTCGCTACCTTCGAACACCGGTAGTAGGACTGGGTTTATCGCTAGCGCCTCTTCTGAGAACTCGACATCCACACAAGCCTAGTTTGCTTTTGCTGGACAGACTAATCCCTCCAATGGCGTCAACGAGTGGATTACTCTAGGAGTCTAATTTTTGGATTTAGATCACAGCTCCGTTTGAGTTCTCTGTGTGGAAATTCCACTTGCTGGACGCATTAGTAACACTGAGAGGATGACCTGCTCAAGACTAGAAGGCAAGAAGACAGCCGACGCCGCATGGACTATTTTGTACGTGAGCACGATAACTATCGGAAATACAGTTCCGGAAATTACGCTGGTATCGCCATCGCTAAAATATAACATATACATGATATATTGTGTCACATCTGAGCCATCTAATCCAGGCCTTATTTAGTTTTATTTGTTTTCGGTGGACGATACTGTATGAAAAACAATGACCGGCATTGTAGGCATAGCTCGCGATGTTATGAGACTACTGTTTTTACGCGAATATGCAGATGACCCAGTGGATGAGACGGCCAAAATCGCCTATGATACCTTACCAAAATTAGAGCAAGCGCGGAAGATGCTCAGAAACGATCGAGCCAAATTTTCCGCCACAGATAATGGACCGATGTTTAAAAATTTCGTGGCTATTGTGGAACTCAGAAAACCTCATTTCCAAGAAGCTCTTGACAAATGGCACTCTGTGACAACGACAGAGAATCCATTGTGTTAGTCAAGAAATAGAGGATATCCTTAATTACATCACAGCCAAATTAAATCAAGAGGTCGTCGAGGCCATCGCGGTTTTAGGAAAAATACATCAGCGTGGCATGAAAAATGCGGATGATAAAAAATATCGGGAAGATCACGAGTGTATGAAAACCAGATAACACTCATCAGGAAGACGAGTCGAATACAGTTTTCGAGACCAGCAAAGCTATGGAGGCGCTGTTTTATCTCTTCGTGTATGAGCAACATGGAAAAAATCTATCCGGACGTGATTGCGAAAGCGTATGATTACCTGGAAAGTCTTAACCTGCCGAGGTCGGAACTTGAAGCCGCATTTAGGTCTGTAAGTAGCATTTTAAAAGAAGATTTCACTGATCCAACAGCGGAAAAAAACTAAGATGCAGAATGCCATCGTGAACAGAAACTCCGCATTAATAAGTACATCACAATGGCACTGATCAACGAGGATATCATGACAAAACTTGTTCATGAAATATTAATGTACAATAAAGTAAACCTCAACGTGGAAAAAATCGCCCTGGCATTTTATCACCTTTATAGGTACTACCATAAACTCGATACTCATGATGCTCAAGCAGCTTATAGCTACTTAGAGACTATTAATCTGCATGTGAATCCGGACACGCTGGGGTATCTTGTCAGGCTCAATCAGTTAACCGGATTAAACACAAGGTTAAGTTTTCTTGTGAGTGTTTCAGCAGGCAAACCTGAAACGCTAAGCGTGGAAAAGTACATGAGCTTCCTGACGGAGCATCTGCCGCAACTTGAATTGTTATTTCAGAATATAGTAGAATCAGGAGCATAAGATAAAACCGATCATGGATTTTAATCATATCGTCGAATGAGGACGGTGATAGAACGAATCGTGTTATTACCATCGAAATGTCTACGTGTACAGGTGCACGTATCAGCATTAGCTACGTTTACTGAAAATCTCCGCAGCGGTACCCCTCGCGGAGACCGCGGCCGGGATCGTCTCCACGGGTGCCACGGTCAATCCGTTCATGTTGAGCTTATCCTGAGCCGGACTGGCTTTACAAACGATGGTCAAGCGGATGGAGCCCGCGCTGGAAGCCAAAGAAACCAGTACCAAGCAGGCCATGAGGGAGTATCGAAGAGTGCTCAGCAAAATCCGATCGTACCTGCGTGGCGGTAAATTCGACTTGCCCCTGCTGATTAGCCTACGATAAACAGTATTCAGACACCCTATTGAACAGAGAAACCGACGTTTAAGCCTGCTTGACAGATCGTATTTTCGCGGAAACATGCGACACGGCCTGGTCCATCACGTCGAGATAATTTTCCTCACGCTGCACGTCATGCTTCTCTAACACCATCAGCTTAAACGGCAAGTACGCGACGATGTTTTTCTCCGGATATATCATGTCGATGTTTTAATCACCGGACACTTTTTTGAGGTTCGAGTACAGCATCACTTCCGTGTCCAGACCATGCTGCAGTAATTTGTGCAGTCATGCTTCGTCGGAGTCGCCGTAGTCCTTGGGAAGTCGTGATCGCCCGAAAAGAGAATGATGCCAATGGCAAAGGGTGGTTTTGTGTAACGGCAAAAGTCGCGGCAATGAAATTTTTTATCGTAACGCGGTGTAAAGTTCAGCTGGCTGTAATAGCACTTTCGAAACACGCATCGATCAGCAGACCCTTGGACGCGATCAGATGCACGGCTAGATCCGATAACACCTGTGGGTGATAATATTCGGGTATCACTCCCACGTGTCTCACAAATGGACACAAACTCGAGAAGCACAATCTGGTGATCGGCCACGATGTACTCGTCCGGGGAGTAACGGGAACCGGGATGGTGTCGTCCATCTCTCAGCAGCTTCTCCGTGTAATGTCTCAGCATAGGTTCGAACATCGACCCCCACAATCACAGTAACACCGTCGTGACGATCTTACCACTGGGCGAGACTAAGGTTTTAGTTACGATCACATCCATGTTACCAAAAGGGCACCAGCTCTGATCCGCCCAGGGTGGTTCCCATCAGCTGATACCATTCCAGGCACTTTTGCCTGACGCGGTATCACTCAATAAATTCTTTCAGTTTTTGAAGCAGATCCTCATCCATTATGTTTTATTTATATAGTCTTTTCTAATATAAAAATGTCTGCCTGCATTATCTTACACAATCCAGACATCCTGGACGAAGCCATCGCGACCCTGGTCAGAAACAACGTACCTGTGACCTTAGAACTCATCGCAACGACAGCTATAGAACTGGCGCGCAGGCAAATCTAACTCACGCGAGAACGCCGAGAGCTGTCCATTAGGGTCATCTACAACGAAGACCTCATCCGGAAGAACTGCATGAGGTACATGGGAACTGAATACTTTTTTTTTTTAAAAAAAAACTCTTAAAATTATCGCAGTCTTAATACATAAAGAGACATGCCGACAACACCCGATATCTCACTTATGCTATCGTGGAAAATCGTAAAGATCTCGAGGATGGCATCGTGAACACGTAAAATCTCAACATCAATATCAATGTACCCTTCACACCCACCAAAGTGGTTGGCATTGGAACAGATGTCGTGCTGCTCACGGCGACGCGGCAAAAAGAGCTCTACGACAACGGCACGATCAACATCGTCTACAACAGAGATCTCCTCGTGAAACACAGCATTTCCTGCATGCATCGAGAAGAACTCCTCAAACTCATACACGGGGCATCATTGTCGTTGTAGGAATCACAGCTTGTTAAATCGTTGTTGTTGTTGTTGCTGTTGTTGTGGGGCTTAACGCCATTTTTCACACGACAGGCTATACATGGCGGCCAGTATGGGTGGAGGAAGAAACCGGGAAATCCGCGGAACCACCGACCCACAAGAAGCTACTGGCAAGCTTTCTCACATATCCACATTTGCCGAATCTTAGACTCGAACCCACGCAGACAGAGGTGAGATGGCAGTGATCCGTAACGGAGAGCGCTTTAGACCACTCGGCCACTCGGGGCCCCCTGTTAAATCGTAATCAATAGGAACATGGCTCATGTCTTTTTTTTTTTTTTCCCTTTTTGCCTCATGATGTCGCTTAGCCTGTTGTTGTTGTTGTTTCCTGATCACGGCATCTTTAATCTGTGCATGTAGTCGTCGATGATCGGTTTGGTTTTCTTGATCTTTTTGTTTTTTCTTACTTTCTCGTAATAATATTTGGTCACCTTGATGTTTCGGCTGCCACAGTTCTGATACTTGTAAGCGTCCACGAACACCTATCCCACAACCGAGGCAGGGCTGAGGTTCTCAGCTTCCTTTTTGATGATCGCTTTGTGCCAGGCACAGTATTCGCCTATGCAGGCTCTATTCAATTTCCCTGTCGTACTCTAATATATATATATATATATATATATATATATATATATATATATATATATATATATATATATATATATATATATATATATATATATACATACTCAACCCGGGACAAAATTTCATTCTACGAGATGATCCGTCGTCTGAGAGAGATTTACTTCGGGATCACCCAGCCACAAACACGTTACCCAAGGATGAATGCTGCGTTGGATGAGCTCATAGCGCAGGTCCATGAACTGCTGAGGGAGTTCCCTCGAAGCGAGCTCGTTACGGATTTTAACCATCTCATCGACCGAGAGATCATCACACCACAGCGGTATGCGAAACAACTATGCTACGAGTACAAGGCGCTCACGGGTAAATCCACATTGTATCCGAAAACGAGTGCGGAAGTGCTCTAACTTTGAAACGTATTCGCACGCGATGTCGATAAAGAACTGCAACAACTACTGTTGAAACCGACCGTCCATCGAGAACTTCAAACACACACGGCTATCAAACTTAGTGCTGCATATAACTTTCATTTCACGCAGGCAGAACAGGAATAAAAACCGTCGTCTGGGAGGGATCAAAGGCGGTCTTTGTTTTTCGCAGTGACGAGTTCAACGTTATCTAGTATGGGCGGTTCTCTCCGCTTTGTATCCTGCTGTTGATCACGTGGATTTCGTCCCCAACTGCAAACCGAATTTCGATTGCATCACAACAGTCCATATACGGTTTCAAGCATAAGTCAAGGATGTCCTAAAATTGGAAGCACAAAATCATATGTCGATCAACATCTTTGGCTCAGAAGAAAACAAGAATCAGATAAAAGATTACATGGTGTATCCGCTTCTGATTTCAAAATTGGCCACAATGCATCAATTTACTTTACTGTCAGTCGCATTTCATCTGGATCAAGGATTTTAGTTGTCTCTGCCGCTCGCAGTACACCAAGCACAATAACAAGGCGCATTTCTGCTACACGTGTCTGCAATATTTCTCACGACGTGAAAAGTTGGAACACGTGGCGTCGGTGTACTGTCAAGAAACAAGCTGTTCATATGCCCATCGATGGAAAAATACTTTACAGTTTGAAAACTCCCACAGAAAATACGTACAGACGTTTCATATCGTGTTTGATTTGGAGGTGATACTGGAAAAGGTGGAGGAACCTCATCCTGATCAGATCGATCTTTCACAAAGGTGGACCAGCAGCACGTGCCGTGCGCGATCGGATACAAAATCTGGTGTGGTACCGATGAACGTTTGTCATCGCCGTATCGACAGCGTCGTGGTTCTGATTGCGTCATCTGGTTCTTTGAGCAGCTTGTGGGGGAGTACCATCGCATCATCGACATAGCAAAAAATTCAGCACCGCTGATTCCGCTCTCGCCAGAACAACAATGGCAGCACAAGTCGGCGGTTCGTTGTTACATCTGCGAAGATTATTTCGTACCCAACGATAAGAAAGTCAGAGACCTCTATCACATCACTGGGCGTAATCGCGGCTCCGCTCATGATCAATGCAACCTTCGTTTCAAGAATCTGGATTTTGTTCCAGTGATCGCTCATGATCTACGAGGTACTTTATTAAACTATTCGCAGGTCAGATAAATCGTAAAATCCGTCGGAACCAGAATCAGATGCACCCCCAAAAATTTTGAAAAGCACATGTCGTTCTCGGTTGGCCCATTCAAATTCTTAGACAGTTTTCAGTTTATGTCAGCGTCGCTGGATGAACTGACTAAAAGTTTCCCTGCCTTTGTTCATCTCGATAAGGCCGATCCAGAAAAAATAAGTTTGCTCAAGCAAAAAGGAATTTATCCTTAAGAGTTCATCGATGGCTGGTCGCGGTTTGATGTGACTTCTCTTCCTCCCAAAGACGAGTATTATTCCCACTTAAATTTGTCCAATATCACCGACTATGAATAAGGCAGAGCCCTCGCTGTCTAGCAAAAATTTCGTTGCCAGACTCGCGGAGATTACCACGATGTGTACCTGAAAACGGACGTGCTGTTACTTGAGGACGTTCTTTCAAAATTTCAGGCAAGCCTGCCGAAACCATTACCGGCTAGACCCACTGTGGTTCTTCTCCGCGCTCGGGCTGGCATGCGACGCGCTGCTGAAAACCAGTGGAGCGCAGCTCAAGCTGTTTACGGATCCGGACATGTTTTCGTTTACCGAACAGATGGTACGAGGTGGAATTTCCGTCGTTAGTAAAGATAATCCACGTCGTGGCCAACAACAAATAGCTGCCCAACTACGATCCGACTAAGCCACCCGATCTCCAACAATAACACGACTGTCTTCCTTTACATATACTTCCACAGAATTGACCATAATGTATCTTTAAAGAAAAGAGATATCCTTGGTCTAAATTTTCTCGTATCATCTGCAACGATTCCACTACCATCACTAAAATGTTTCATATATCTACTGACTCCAGATTTGGCAGATTTAGGTTCACGAACATCATAAAGTCAGATTCTGTGTGTGTTAAAGATTCCAAATTTTGCATCTAGAAATTTTAATCACTCTGTTCCAAGACGGATTTATTTGCCACCATTCCACACATATAACATAGAAAAAGATAACGTTACTAATCATTAACGACTTAAAACTGACGTTACATCCTTCACTAGGACGTCTTAAATTATAGGCTGACAAATTATGTGATGTTGGATTGCTTTGTTTCGAAAATAATGCATTTGTTCTAGTATATATAATACTATCATACCCGAGGACCTCTGTTTGAATCTCGGTAGAGTACGAATTAAAAATTATCTGACCTGTATGAGAGTATTATTTCTATTAATTATTAATTCTACCTTGTATTATCAAGCATTCTTCCGTAGAATCCAGCGATAGCCCATTAGCCCTTTTCGTTCTGTTTGGTGAATCTCTCTCTCTCTCTCTCTCTCTCTCTCTCTCTCTCTCTCTCTCTCTCTATATATATATATATATATATATATGTGTGTGTGTGTGTGTGTGTGTGTGTGTGTGTGTGTGTGTGTGTGTGTGTGTGTGTGTGTAGCAACAACAACAGTTGTTATACGCAGATACCTTTTAACGCGCTAGTTTTTGTAACTGGCGCGTTAAAAGTTGCAAATAGCATGCTGTTTATTCACAATAACAGTCTGAACATGTACCTATCAGTTACATTCTCTGCAAATGAAGATAAATTGTCTTACCAGGAAATATTGATGGTTCTTGATTCGGAAGCTGAGTCATATCCTAAGATGTGTGCAGCATATATCTTCTCAGTAATGAACTGTCGCTGTATCTAGTGCTGTCTGCAACACATGCATTCTACGTACCTCATTTGCCCACGAAAAGACCACCAAATGAACACAGTGCAGATCTGGATCTATTACTGTAAAGTGTGCTGCAGATCAGGTTTATTATATCCACTTGATTACATAGCTAGAACGAACAGCGTAGATCCTAATATGACAGCAAGTTATGCAACAGATTTTGTCTATACGGTTCATGACTTGAAAGGTGTTGTACGCTGGAGATCACTATTGCTCGCTATATTTTTCTTCTAGCTAGACTGCCAGTGCCACGAATGGCCATTCACACATTTCATTGGACGATTGAAAATTACAAACTAGCGCACTAGTTTATCAAGTTGCGAGCCAGACAGGCATTCAGTCAAAATTGGCGCGCTAGAAAAAAAATGAATCTACTGTTTGAAGTTGGTGCACTTTGTACACAGATTGGAATCTGCTGCTTGTAGTTGGTGCACTTTGTACAGAAGATTGGAATCTGTTGTTTGTAGTTGGTGCACGTTGTACAGATTAGAATCTATACTGTTTGCAGTTGGTGCACTTTGTGCACAAATTAATACCTTAATTAGCAACTTAACGTGAGGTTAATTGTTATGAGAGCAAGGTATCAATGATTATTTTTTAAACATGTTTTCTACATTTTAATAATTAAAAAAAAAGATGAAGTTTTATCTAGATTTTAGCTCCAAGTATGTCATTGTATCTTGAATTTAGCTCCATGTCTTTTGGTGTGTCTTGATTTTAGCTCCACTTATGTTGGTGTTTCTTGATTTTAGCTCCATGTATGTTTGTGAATCTTCGATTTCAGAGATATTACTATAAATGTGTCAACAGGAAAATGTATTGATATATTAGATGACACTGTTAAGTAAAGTATGAACGGCCATTCGTGTCACGGGCATTCTATTTTAGCGCGTATTAAAACATACGCATATACCTACACTTTTAACGCGCTAGTTTTTGTAACTAGCGCGCTAAAAGTTGCAAATAGCATGCTGTTTATTCATTTTATCGAGCCAAAAATGAAAACTTACGAGTATGTTTTATTTTCATACGCACTAGTTTTCACGTAAAGTTGGTAATTAAGGTGTTAATTTGTGTACAAAGTGCACCAACTGCAAACAGCATAGATTCTAATCTACAACGTGCACCAACTAAAAACAACAGATTGCAATCTGTGTACAAAGTGCACCAACTAAAAACAGCAAAGATTCCAATCTGCTGTTACACGAAGTGTTTGTAGATCAGGGTCTATACATGCAAAATTCATTCTACTAATTTTTTTATCTTTAATCACTGTAGAATGGTTGCTCGAGCATTATGTTACACATAGCTGAGTCTATGTTGTTTGCAACTGAGTGTGTCTTACAAGAAAAAATATGTACTGCTGTTGAGATATATTGTCATCTGATACATGATACTCTTTTGTGGTTATTATTTAAAGTAATATTACGGTGTTATATAAAGGAGTTTTGTGTGTACACTTGAAAAATGCAGTTCATTTGAATTATTTGCTGATTATTCACATTTTTCATACAACTTTTTTGCAGTCTGTTACAACAGTCAATTCACCATTATTCACGAGGGACCAGTTCCTGTGCTGGTTGTTAAGAGATCGAAAACTCAATTCATCTGCTCATTCAGACAATAAAATAGATAATTAATAGATAAGATGGGCACCGGGTGGCCATATGGTCTAAAGCATTCGCCTTTACCGATCAATACCATCTCACCTCTGTCCGCGTGGGTTCGAGTCTCTGGCTCGGCCAATTGTGGGTATGTTAGAAAGCTGCGAGCAGCTTTCCGCAGGTCGGTGGTTCTTCCTCTTTTTTTTCCAGGTTTCTTCCTCTGCCAGTTGTGCTGGTCTCCGCGTATAGCCGATCTTGCGCTAAACCCAAAAACAACAACATAATTAATAGATTTTCCTGAAGAAAGAAATCCCACAAATAACAGTCACATAAGTATTTCATATCCAGGAAATAAGTGAAATTTTTTTCAGTTTCAAGGCATGGATAAAGAGACAGACACACAGACGGAGAGAGAGACGGAGATAATACTGATATTAAAATTCACTTCAATCATGGTTGGCTATCTGGCAAGAAATTTGTGTATTCGATACAGATGAAGAAGTAATTGATTACTAATAGAACTGATGAGAGTTCTATCTTAAATGTATTTTTCCAAGATGTTGCACACACAGTCAATAAATGTGTGGCGATTTGAGATTCAATGTGATGTTAGAAGGGAGAGGCTTATTACCATGCATATCAAGGCACGAGTCCATCTACACCATGTTCTACTGATAACAACTTTCACTGAACATGCAACAGTAATTGTTCGTTGATCAACGCCTTTTGTATTTCTTGCTCCCCCCCCCCAAAAAAAAGAACAAAAACAAAACAAACAAAAATTAAACAGTCATAAAATGGAGACGATGTGAAATCAGAATTTGCGTTTGAAATAATCTCAGAACCTTTCATGTCCATAAAAACTTCGTGTCGATCCATGTTGTATGTTTTCAATGTTTTAGTTGAGGCTTTAACAGGGTATAATGATGACCCATTGGTTACTGTTCTGTGAAAAATCTGTAAATCTGTGGATAATGTATTGTAGCTTGTCAGTTGATCAGAGAATAATGTACTAGAAGTTGTCTGTATGCCAATCAATATTCTACTAAAACTTGTCAGTAAGTGAATGGATGCTGTTCCTGGGCTTCTTGGAAAGTCAGTGGCAATAGTACTGGACCTTGTCAAAAGGCCAAAGGATACAGTACTAGAATGTTTAAGCATGTCAGTGGATACTGCCTTGGAACTCATAAGAAAGTCAGAGGTAGACCTCACCAGTGAGTCAGTTGATCTGATACTTGGTCTTGTTGTCAGGTTAATGGTTACAGAATTAGAACTTGCGAAAATGTTGGAAGGTATTGTAATACATCTTGTCAGTAGCTCAGTCACTACTGTACTAGAAACTTTCAGGTCTTTTGATAATGAACTAGAGGGTGCAGATGAATTAGTAGAAATAGTATCATTGGTACTTAGCAAATCAGAGTATACCATATTAGATCTTGTCAAAAGATCAGTGGATATCATACTAAAGATTGTTTGTAAGTCAATGGATGCAATACTAAAACTTGCCTGTAAATCAGTAGATAGATGTACCATACCAGAGCTAATCAGTGAGTAACTGAATTGAACACTGGAGCTTGTAAGATGATCAGTGAATTCCATAAAATAACTTTTTCTTGGTTCAACTGATACATTAAACAAGTTTTTCAGATTGTCTGATGACATATAATTACTTGAAACTAGGTCAGTTGATAGAATGGAATTAGTTATTAAGCCAGTAGATACAATGTCAGAACTTTTCCGGTCAGAGGATTCCATACTGAAATTAGTCCATTGGTCTGTAGGTGCTATAGCAAAACCCACCATTGATGTTACAGATGTAATACCAGAACTTGTTACAGAGTCAGTGGTTACAGTAACAGGGCCAGTCAATAAGTCAGTAGAAAACACGGTTCTTGTCAGTTTGTCTATTAATAGCATACTAGGACTTGTGTGTATGACAGTGGATAATGTGCTGGCACTATTCAAAAGGTCAGTAGATACAGTACCAAAGTTTGAGAGAAAATTCATGGACACTGCATTAGAGCTTATGAGTTGGTACACAGAGCTTGTCATGGGGTCAGTGTGTGCCGTATTGTAATTCATTTTTATGTAAGATGATGCTAATTCAGATTTTGTCTGTGAGGAAATCGATACTTTATCAAGGCTTATCCATGAATCACTAGATATGGATACTTTATCAAGGCTTATCCATGAATCACTAGATATGGATACTTTATCAAAGCTTATCCATGAATCACTAGATATGGATACTTTATCAAGGCTTATCCATGAATCACTACTAATGGATACTTTATCAAGGCTTATCCATGAATCACTAGATATGGATACTTTATCAAGGCTTATCCATGAATCACTAGATATTGATACTTTATCAAGGCTTATCCATGAATCACTAGATATGGATACTTTATCAAGGCTTATCCATGAATCACTACTAATGGATACTTTATCAAAGCTTATCCATGAATCACTAGATATGGATACTTTATCAAGGCTTATCCATGAATCACTACTAATGGATACTTTATCAAGGCTTATCCATGAATCACTAGATCTGGATACTTTATCAAGGTTTATCCATGAATCACTAGATATGGATACTTTATCAAAGCTTATCCATGAATCACTAGATATGGATACTTTATTAAGGTTTATCCATGAATCACTAGATATGGATACTTTATCAAGGCTTATCCATGAATCACTAGATATTGATACTTCATCAAGGCTTATCCATGAATCACTACTAATGGATACTTCATCAAGGCTTATCTATGAATCACTAGATATTGATACTTTATCAAAGCTTATCCATGAATCACTAGATATGGATACTTTATCAAGGCTTATCCATTAATCACTAGATATTGATACTTCATCAAGGCTTATCCATGAATCACTAGATATTGATACTTCATCAAGACTTATCCATGAATCACTAGATATTGATACTTGTACTGGATATTACCCTTGTAAGTTGGTCATTGGATAGTGTACTGGATATTACCCTTGTAAGTTGGTCATTGGATAGTGTACTGGATATTACCCTTGTCAGCTGGTCATTGGATAGTGTACTGGATATTACCCTTGTCAGTTGGTCATATGATTGTGTACTGGATATTACTCTTGTCAGTTGGTCATTGGATAGTGTACTGGATATTTCCCTTGTCAGTTCGCCATTGGCTAGTGTACTGGAAGTTGTTTGTGAGTAAATGGATTTTTTTTTTTTTGTCAGTTGGTCATCGGATTGTGTACTGGATATTTCCCTTGTCAGTTGGACAACGGATAGTGTACTGGATATTACCCTTGTCAGTTGGTCACTGGATAGTGTACTGGATATTACCCTTGTCAGTTGGTCATTGGATAGTGTACTAGATATTACCCTTGTCAGCTTGTCATTGGCTAGTGTACTGGAAGTTGTTTGTGAGTAAATGGATCTTTTACTTGTCATTTGGTCATCAGATAGTGTACTGGATATTTCCCTTGTCAGTTGGTCATTGGATAGTGTACTGGAAGTTGTTTGCGAGTAAATTGATATTTCCGTTATCAGTTCGTTACTGGATAGTGTACAGGAAGTTGTTTGTGAGTAAGTGAATATTTCCCTTGAGTTTTTCCAATGATCAGTAGATGTTATACTAGGTCTAGTCTCAATGTCAGAGGATAACGTGATAGAGTTTGTCAGCTTATCAGTGAATACTGCATTGTAATTTTTCAATAATTCTCCAGTCATCCTATAGCTTGTTAGTTGGTCAGTGGATATGATACTAAATCTTATAAGGACATCAGTAAATATATTGCACACACAGTCAATATTGTGATGTGAGAAGGGAGAGGCTTATTACCGTGCATGTCAAATGGCACGAGTCCACCTACACCATGTTCTACTGCATACAACTTTCACGTGTATATCTGCCGAAATCTGAACATGCAGTAGTAACTGTCCGTTGATCAAAGTCTTCTATACCTCTGCCCCCCTCCCCCAAGAAAATCCACTAAAAAAAACCCACCAAAATAACAACAACAAACAAAAATATAAAAAAATAAAAAATAAAAAAAACCCCCAAAAACCCCCAAAAACAAACAATCATAATAACCATGTGAAACAAACAAATTTGATTAACTGGTGTATAAAATTTTAAATTTGTTTACAAGCCGTTTTGATTAATTGGTATATAAACTTTAAAAGCTGTTTTACAAACGTAAAGTACCTGAAAGAAGCAAGTCAGCAAAACTGATTGGTATCAACAGTCAAACATACAGTATCTGGACCTCCACGTAAAGAAGCATTTTTATAAGTCTATTGTATTCATTTTCTTATAAGATGGAACCTCATTTTAAATGGCACCTGTCCATAAGAGAAATGTTGTGGCTTCTAAGAGTCCTTCATATACAGGATTCAGTCGAATTATCGCAATCTATTTTAATTTTCTTGTCTTGACAAGAAATTTATTGAAAAGATATGAGAAAAGATCCTTTGATTTGCAAGTTTTAAAAAATGTTCAAATATGTTAGTAACTTGTAAGAGATATGTGTCTTCTCTGTCTTGACAGAAAAGCCTATGAGATGTAAAATTAAGAAAAATAAGCAATCGCCTTTTATATATTCTCTATGTTTATGAAGCAGTCTTTAATCGGCTAGCAGACGCAGCCATATATACACATGCAAACAAGTAAACATGCAATATTTAAAGGCTTTGTCAATTAAAACACATATGCATATGCATGGACACGTGCAACCCCTAAAAATACATAACTAATCTAATTTTCATTGCGAAAGTTAGTTTGGGTGTATCTATTTTGTAATCAGATTTCAACTTATCACGTTTTTTCAGCCTCTGTGTGGGAGTATTCATTGCAGTAACAACTAGTTCATTTTTCCCCTCCCTACAATAAATCAGCTAGGAGTCTTATTAACAAATTTAACAGTATATTTACAGTTGTTTTTAGTAGGGCTGTATATCGCTTCCGATGTCGTGTACGATACAGTATGCCTCAGTATACAAAGGTCAAGATATGCCATTCACTGTGATATATACCAGATAATTAGTTCTATATGACTAAATTATGCTTTCCTACCGTTTGAATGAACTGTACAGTATTATCTCATTATAATGTTTCCCAGTAAAAGACAGTTCCTTTCATATTGTGGGAATGGTCATGGATCCCATTTAATAATTTAAATAGTAATACATCACTCTCTCAATATAGTACCATTCATTTTAACACGCATCGTGTTACACCTCTTGTATGGCCATGAATCCCATTAAATGATGTATAATAGTAAAACTATATGTAATCTTGTACCTAATTTATTTGAAGGCGGTATGCTTCATAGCTCCCATGGACAAAATTATAATGAGATACTGCAGTGTAATTAATAAATTATCCAAATATAAGGCAATCCACTTTTCAGGATTACACAAATAATGAGGGAGTATTGCACTACTCTTTTTGTTTTGTAAAAAGCGTTCTATGACCAAGTTTGATTATATGTTTGGTATGGTATATAAACAAACGTGATTAATTTTATCAGTCCAGTATTGTTTTACTAATCAATGTCAACAATTATATAAAGGTACATAACTGCATAATTTATGTTGTTTTTTGTTGTTTTGTTTTTTTGTGAATTGCGATACAGGGGGAGGAAAATGGTGTAGATGTGTTGGTGTCGTATCACCTTGAAAATAGCGTCCTATTGTTACATTTCTTGTTTCTAGTTCGCTTAGTTTTGGAGTTTTACGTTGATAATGTAGTTGCATTATTACCCCACACCCAAATGATACAGTTATAAGTCTTTACACATTTTGTGACACCAGTTGTGAAATTGCAATTTTGCCTCATTGAACATGCAGAAATATTTAAATCTGGCAGGTTTAGAATTTACTCATAAGAATATACAATGTATCAACTTAATATTTAAAGTATATTATGACGTAGTTCTATAGATGCGTGCACATGTTCGTAAGGACAGGTTATAAGATCAGCAAAAATTGTTAGTAGTTATATGTGCCACTTGGGGGACAAATCATCTTATATAGGCGCCCATAGGTTTAACATGGGAATGAGTTTATAAGGACAAAAAGTGTTTGTGTGAACAAAAGTGTTTACTGGGACAAAAGTGTTTATGGAGAGAGAACTGTTTATTGGGTCAAAAGTGTTTATAGGGTCAACATACCTTGATCTTTGTATACTGAGGCATACGGTATCGTACACCCTATACTGTTTCAAGTGGCTGCCCTCAATCGGGATGACATAGCAACATTATCTGAGTTGACCTAAATAGACGTGACTTTAGGTAAATACAGTATGGGAGTAATTATTGCGACACCTAACCTCATATGGCCTCTATATAGGCATCCGTAGACTTACATGTGGCTGACGGTAAGGCCTTATATCATAGGATATAGGCGATAGGTGCCCATAGGATTAACATGGGAACGTTACTTGGGGGTCAAATGGTAGCAGTGTTACAAGCGGCTGACCTCAGTAGGAGTGACATAGTAACAGTTTAGAGTTGACCTCAATAGACGCCATTGTAGGTACGTATTGGAAATCGTGTGTTAATGGATCCATAGCTTTGACATGGGAATGGGTATATAGGGTCAAAACTGTTTACAAGGACAAGAGAAAATGTAATGGTAACATTTTAGAGACAATCCAAACACATATACTATCCAGCACCTACGTTTTGATGACAATCCAGTATATCATATATCCAATCCAAGGATAACTTGTTTACTACTATCCAAACACTTTTAGGTCTACTTGAACAGGAACTGGGAATAACTATTGACCTTCCAAAACGCCTTGTGTAGTGTCTCCACGCCTGCAATCATAAGATACGCATAGAGTGTAAAACAAGGAGATGAAATTTCACAAACAAACTATCCAACAAGCCACATATACTATCCAACACCCCATACACACTATCCAAAGCTCTTTCTATCATGCTTGAATTGTGTACGTGTGTGAAAGCGTGCATGTTTATCGAAAGCAAAAAATAAAAATAAAGGAACGATGGTTGGTCAGACAGACAAACGTTCCGCTTTTTCTGACTAAAGAATGGGCGTGATGGAAAACATCCCTTCGATTCGGCGACGCTAATGTGAAGGAAAACGTAACCACAAAGATTGATAGGGAGAGGTGAAAGAGCATATATTCATACAGTTTCAATAAAACCACAAAACATCATTTCAAAAATCAACATTTTTAATCATCAACAGAAACCTCTCAAACACAAAATACAAGTCAACAATTAAACAGTCTTAAACAGGAGATTATTTACGAGGTTGACAACTTTGTGGAGCCAAGCATGACTACACCGATCCAAGGTACTCTCATTTGCCGTTGATGCACACTACGTTTCTGAGCGAAAGATAGAAGATAACTATAATATTCACAAAACCATCTCCTTTATGATCATTTCTAGCGTACTCACGATCAAAACAAGTCACCAAATGTTCTAAAGATTACAAAAGACTGCGTTGATTTCAAATTCGATAGCGGCTGAGGCAGTCAAAGACGACACGGGATAAAATTCTACCCACTGGGATTCTTGCATCGACTTCATGGTAGGTGGAATGGCAATGAGATTTAGTTCTGACTTGGAACATTAGCAAAAATCTCCATGCATCATTGTTTATGTTTGAGCGAGTAATCAAATACGTCTAGTTCTCTGGCTGTTCTTCTTTTCTTATTCTTTCTCGGAACGTGTTTATGAGCTCTGAAGGGGTTTCGACGGTTCTTTCTGCCGTGTCTTTGCTGTGGCGTCGACGAAGAAGAAATTCCAGAAGCGTGAAGCGAATTTATAGGGGTCTCTCCGCGAGCCATAAGGTCTTTTTCAGTAAGAAGTAACACATTATTGCTTGCTCTCGCGAAGGCTTCTTTGGGGATTTGTTTGCCAATGATTACATTTTGAAGAAATTCGTTTTGTTGCGTCAAAACGGCATCTTTTAAAGCATGCAATCCTCGAGTCACCATCGCTTTTGAAATGGGTGCCGCCGTACGAAAAGCAGACTCGAGCATATCTCCTAAACCATGTCCTCGTTGTCGAGCGACTCCTTGGTACACGGGATACATGACTTACAATTCGCTAGAGAATCATTTTCGAAATTAGTTTCACCGTGAGGTTTCCTTTCGAGAATGGAATATTTTGTCCCATATATCATTTATACCAATATTAGCACTGTCAAAATACGATTTACTGACAGGCAGATAGTGAGGATGAACAAATTCACGTGAATTTGATACGTGTTTCCGCCTTTCTCGTAAGAACCAGCAATGGCAGAATCCGTTTTGAAAGGAGTGACTATCAGATGGGAGCGACTGTGTTTCCCATCACATTGTACTCCACCACATCGGAGTGCAAAAAGATCAAATTCAATCCTTCGTTCGATTCCACACGGTAATGAAAATACTTGTAAAATCGCTCATTGTTGTTGCTGTCTTTTGAATTCAAGACTATTTGCTTGTGTCTACCCAGAATAACAAACAACTGGGAGAAAGTGATGGACAACGTTTTAGCATCCGAAAAATTAATATTCATATGATGAGTTACTTTTTGGTTCTCGATAATTACACATCGTTTAGTCCAGGTCTTTGCCAAACTGAATGTTGAAAATAGTAGCAATCGTTGCGACCAGATGTTCGGCACGAAAATAATAGCCTGCGTGAATTGTTAAGGAATATATAATCCATTGAGAATTTGCTTGTGATGGTCTTTTTATTCATAAAGGAGAGGATCATTTTTATCCTAGTGTTCTTGCACATGTTCAGTGAGGATTCGACGGAGAACATTGATTTCCATTGACTTTTAGGACTTACGTGGAATGAATGATTTGTCAAAAAAGCTACTTCCCAATGAGGTAATTTTGCCGTGAAACAACATAGTGTTAGGAAACACGTCCACAGAACTATCACTTGGTAAAGTTAAATAAAATTTGATATTCATAATTCGATGGTTCTGCTTTCTGGGGAGTCACTCGATGTCAAAATACTGTAGAATAATTTTCCAAATGTTCCAAAAGAGGACTGTTGTTGCTGCTGTTGTTGTGACTGGCTTTGGTTGCAAGGCTACCGTTGTTACTGCCCGTAGAATATTTCAGGGAAGGATTGGGAAGAAGATAACCGATGCAACTGCTGAGTAAAATGGTTCACAATTGTTTGTCTCTTTGTTGCAAACTCAAATTGGCAATGATTTCTCCTATGATATAATACACCAAAAATATTTGGCAGAAAAGTACGATTTGCATTTTAGGCACACGTTCTTACATCACACTCACAGGGGTTGCTTTTGTAGATCTTGACGAGAGGAACTCTGAGAAGGAGTGGTCGCTGATCTGTTGGACGGCATATGCGTTACTTTTTATATAGTCGATGACCTGCGAAGCGGCAATCACAGAATAAAAACTTGGTAGATATCCATTCCAACGCAATTTCACTTCTTCGAGGGGCGTTTGCCTACTTTACGTGTTCTTCGATCGAAAATGCTTTCGATAACGTACACGTCTTCTTTTTTTTTGGTCAGTCGTTGTAACTCGGGCGAGTAAAAAGTTCCTTTTGCGCTTTACCGTTCATGTCTTCCAATTTACGGCTACGAACTCGCCGAGTGACTCCAAACAACTCGGTGGTCGAATTAGGTAAATAACCTTTGCCGAAGGTGCGTTTGGTTTTTCCAATGAGAATCTAATCTCCGGTCTTTAACATTCCACGTTTCTTGGGACAGAAGGGAGCGTTCCAAACAAGCGATCAAACACTGTCACTTCGTTGTTAACTGTGTTGGTAAACACCGCTAGGAACTATTAAGAAGTACCTCAGGAGTCTGACGTTTTATCAAAAAAGTACGATGAAACCTCTGACAATACGAAATCACCTTATCGGTACTATAAATTAACACATGGAGTGCAAGCGTGACCATAACCCTCCGCTCGATTCGACTTTATCACGCGTCTTTTGTCACTTCAGAATCGCAAGAAGACTGCAAAAGCTACACATATACATTCAAAAGACAGAAACGTACCAACGCATAACGCTCATACGACCATCGCATGAACCTAATCCTACGAATTAACCTTTATTTTTAGCACTATTATTTTCACCACTACGGTCACAAAGTCTTTCTACAGGACTCCTTCAGGCGGAAGTAGCCGTTTCTATCACGGGATAAATAACACCTTGAAAGTAATTTCACAAAATAAAATGTTTAACTTGCTTTTTATTTCAGATTGTATCATATGATAACTTTATATAAATTCCAGAAGAGAAATATCTAGTTAAAGTTAGAATAGTAGAAATGACGGTTGATGACGTCATCACACTTAAACTATTAAAGCCAAGACGGATGCTGGACCCGGTAGTATTGAAAGTCAACACAGACTCTACGCCGTGTTCGGTACGAGTATTAGACCCTAACGCTTAGTTCTTGCAGGGTAGAATGGAGTCCTGCAGCGAGACATTGTAACCGTAATGGTGAAAATAAATTATAAAGGTTAATTCGTAGGATTAGGTTCATGCGATGGTGTTTCGAGAGCTATACGTTGGTATGTTTCTGTCTTTTGAATGGATATGTGTAACTTTTTCAGTCTTCTTGCTATTCTGAAGCGATAAAAGACGGTTGACAAAAGTCGAATCGAGTGGAGTGTTGCACTCCTTGTGTTAATTTATAGTACCGATAAGGTGATTTCGTGTTAGAGATTTCATCGTACTTTATGGATAAAACGTCAGACTCCTGTGGAAGCTTTAAGAACTACTAAGAAGCACTAAGAGGCTATAAGGACTGGAAATTGGACATCGTAAAGTATTAAATTACCAAGAAAATAAATGGTACTAAAAAATTTGGTAGTTATTCTTAACTCGGATCGTATCAGATACAAACGTATTCTGAGCATCAGGAAAGACAACTCTGGCAAGGCCTAGTTTTTTTGGTTTGGGTAGAAGAAATATCAAATGTAAGAAAAATAAAGGAACTGAAAGAAAAATGAAACGGGAAAAAGGAACCAATAAAAATACACCAACAAAAAAAAAAAAAACAGGACAAGAAACAGGTATGAAACAGAAGTAAACAAGGAAGAAAAAAACTTTTTAAAAATATATTTCAGATACAGTCAAACTGTGTGCAAAGAGTTCTAATTTGGCAAGGCTGTTTCTATTTTTCAAGTACAATCTGTTTCCTTTCTTCCGATATCTGCAATATACTACTGTCTTTACAAATAAATAGCATGTATTTACCGTCGGACAACATTAAGAACTACTAAGAAATATTAAGAGTTCTAGAAAGAAATAAGCTTTAGAAATGAACACTAAAATCTTTCTAAAAGCACTTTAATTAAGTTAAAAAAAAAAATAATACTTTTTTGTTCAAAACATTGATATTATTGATAAGTAAAAATCCTTAAATGTATAATCAGTATTTGAATAGGCCGTTTTTCTTTTACTCGAAAGACAGTGCAGTATTTTGGATCATATACATGAACGGATTTCTAACGACCATCCTGTTAGGTAGGAAACGACTGTCACCTCAGGCCCGAAACGACCATTACAAATACATGTATATGATGAAACAATGAGAACTCTGTTTTCAAGACTCGGGAAAAAGATTAACGGTTTTGCAACTGCTCAAATTAATATCATCGTTTATCGTGAAACAGGTATGTTGTTACATTCCATAATCTGACAACAATCGTTGATCATTAATTGCAATTACTATGCATGCTTTTACGATCACTGAAGTATTTTAAAAAAGTTAATAGTACCAAATTATACATTTTAGTGCTTGTTAGTGTCTATTGAAACATCAAGTAAATAATTTATATTTATGTATTTTAAAGAAAATGTAGGCTCCATTTTTCTGTTGTAGGTGTTCTTAAATAGTGAAGTTGTTGATGATGAATAATTTTGTACTTGGAAAATGATGCTTTGTAATAGACGTACAGTAGGCTCTTACAAGACAGCCATTTACAACAATTTAATATAATTCATGTTCCGTTTTACAGTTGCTGTTTCTGGTGGTGTTGATGGTAATGTTGATGATGATGACGATTATAGTGATTAAACATCATATATTTACTCCTAGCGCATAGCCCTGACAGAGTTGTCTTTCCTGATTAAAAAAAAGGTTTGTATCTGTAACTGTTAACAATATTTATCGATTTATTTTAGTACCATTTATGTTTTAGGGGTAATTTATGATTTAATATGTTGTTAGTACCCAATTTTTAGTACCTAGAGCCTCTCAGTGCCTCTTAGTGATTATTAGAAGTTCTTAGTGCTTCCTAGTAGTTCTTAGCGGTGTTTATCAGTAACTTCTTCGGGCGCATATCGGATGCTACAATGGTAATTTTTATTGTAAGCTTTGACAAGACATGGCAATACACGTCGATGTGCTTGAGAGTGTGTTGATGTGTAAAATATTTCCAAATGCTTTCTTTTCAAGTGCGTCGAAAACTTTCCACGACACTGGCTTTCGTTCGGAATTCTCGGTGGTAAAAAATGGATGTCTTTCTTTGTCAATTCTTGTTAAAAAGCTTGGTTCAGAAAATCTGTGCATTTGTATGTTTGCCATCGGAGAGGGTGACGACTTTTTTTGTTTCAAAACCAATTATTTTAACGCTCGTATTAACTTGGAGCTCGTTTTGGAAGTCGAAAGAAACGTTCCAAGTGTATTTGCAAAATACATCGATAACACAAAACAAATACTTGTATCCACGATTGTATCCTGCATTGCTAGATCTGTGAAAAAGCTTTGCCATCCAACGATGCCAAAGTCCGTGATCACTGTCACATTACTGACGCGTACAATGATTTTAATCTACAGTTGCAAATTTGCCCAAACAAAACAAAAGTCCCTGTAGTGGTTCATAATCATAGCCACTTATTAATGCAAGCAGTAGTCACGGCGTCAAAATCATCAATAAGCGTAATCCCCAACAATATGGAAAAATGCATGACGCTTAGGGTCGGACAATTACAGTTCATCGATTCATTATAGTCTATGAATCCATCCTTGGGCAAGCTGGCGAGCAATCTAGCAGCGAAAAACTGTATCCGTACGAGTAGATGAGTAACTGGGACAAATTTGCTAAACTCAGTTGCCATCGAATGTGCGTGTGTTCTTTAACATTTCTCCGCCTTGCACTACGTGAGCTTCCAATTACGGCTTCTACAAACCTAGATCTACCAATTAAGGAAATTAAAATTTTGATCATATTTGATCAATAATAATTACCGCGTACACACTAAACTAACAAGTTGTTTCTCGCTTACATTACTGGATTGCGTACATGCGCATTATTCGTCGAAGTCCTATATATGATAATTCTTCCTTTGTCGCCACTGAATCCCAGTTTTCAGCGACATTAAACTGTGGGGATTTTTTTTTTTTTTTTTTTTTTTTTTTTTGTTTTGTTTGTTTGTTTGTTTGTTTTTGTCTTTCAAAGAAATGAATACGTGAATACTGAACAGTTGCCTCCTTTGGAGTGTTATGTGACGAAAACGAGTACAGATATACTTGAATAAACCTATATGGTAGCTTCTAACTTTTCAGTGCTGACCCAGTTTAAAATCAACTAATAATAGGGCTGTTTCCAAACATCTGATTCTGTCAGTTTCATACGAATCCACAAATCAATAAAACAGTGTATATATTGCTTTATTTCTCATATGTTGGTCACTTATTGGTAAAAGTACATAAAATAAAGGGGAAAGTGCATAAGGCATGATCTTGTCCTTGGGTATATTTTAAAAACTGCATGTAAATGGTAATAATAATATAAGGCTAAATTTTATATTAGATGTAACATTGATAGAGACTATGGTCATTAGAATATATATTTTGGGAAGTGAACATTAACATTGAAATTTATTAAAGCATTTTTATCGCAAATATGATAAAAATTGACACGAGCCTTATGCAAACAGTATTCGTGCAACAAGTTGAAGCAATTGGAATAATAGTCAAATTATTAGTTTTGTAGTTTATATTTCTGTCCATATCACGTCCTTTTTATCAGCCATAAATGTAGTCTTTTATCTCCCAATATATTAAACCTAATACCAAAATAATAACTTTGTATTTTTTTTATGAATGTCTAGTTTAATTGAATCAGGTAGTTAAATAATTTCATTCTTCAACAGTTTTCCACCAACATGTTACTTCTGCCGTGTCTACATTTTTAAAATAAAAATGAAGATGGAACTTTCATAGTCACATACGATTTGTGTAAAGTTTGTTAAATCTGATCATTCGATTCATGACAAGAAAAAATTGTGAAGACAAAAAAATATTTTGCAAAATTACAGAGACATGATGCTGGGTTAATACAGACAAGCATGATCTGTGCTTTTTTTTCGTCATAAAACACTCTAGGCAACGGTTTATTATTCACGTATTCAATTCTTTCGAAATCTATTACTAAGCATCCCTACCCACAACCGCAATTGTTAATACGTTTGTAATCGAGTGTGGGATGTTTCAAATGCACATAATTCAGAAGATTCATTTTTTACTTATACTTGCATAAAACATATAGAAAAAAAAATCAACGTGATATTTCAATTTAGTTTGTTAAAATGAAAGGGAACTATGTGAAAAGAGTTGAGATTGCTGCGGCATTTGGATAAATTTGATAGTTATTTAGAATCACATTTCATTCTTATGGAATGTCCCCAATTTCATTTTATAATGACTGACACTTTGTACATATTTGTGATTCCCCCGTTCTGATAGTAAACAATTCTGATACATTGCTTCTTGGAACCACATATACATTGCAAAAGACGTGTATACATAAAAGCATTGTAAAACTGATCTTTATTGCCAGTTTTTTTTTACAATAATTATATCCCTGTTTTGATGGTAAAAATCATGTCCCTGTTTTGTAGGTTTTACAAGAATGTGTCTGTATGCAATTAACTTAATTTGAGTGTGACTTGGATTTCATTAAATAATGAAATTTCCTGTTTATGTTAATTTGGACAATTCTTTAAATTTACATATCATAAATAGGAAGACCAATATCAAGTGTGGGGTTTTTTTATATCTTCAGTTGTTATTTAGTCTGCACTAGATGATAAAATATCTTTGGTATACCGTTAAAACAGCTGTAAAATGATGGCATAGAAAACGGGTTTATTTCATAAGTTTGTGTCTACTATGTCAGAGTTTCTAAAACTGTTATGTATTCTTTTGGTTTTAAAGTGCACTTCCTTTGAAATTACAAAACCACAGGTACATCATTCTATGAGACCAACAAATTAGAAACTGGTAGTGATACCAATATTTTTATGGACTGTTCATAAAGTCATTTAAAAGTGTTCATTTGTGGCTGGAAAATACAAGAAGTAAGAAGGCCTTTTTGGCAGCTTTATATGCATACAAATAATCATTATTAAGTCACTGACGCCTGCATCAATAGTGTGTTGTAAAGGTCACTATGTGAACTGATAACCGGAGGTACACAGTATTTACTACCAGCCAGTAGGAATCCATCAGGATCACAGAGTCGTGTTGACAGCAAAGGGCCATTCAGCTTGGTGTCATATTACCATGGATAGAAACTATTCACATTCTTGGGGCCTGGCATAATAAAGAACTTTGACGAATAATGCACATGTACGTACGGCCCGTAATGTAAGATATATATATACAAAAAGTCGAGAAATAACTTGTTAGTTTAGTCACAGGAGTCTGATGTTTTATCAATAAAGCACGACGAAATTTCTGACAACATGAAATCACCTTATCGGTATTATCAATTGTGTTAATTGATAATACCGATAAGGTGATTTCATGTTGTCAGAAATTTCGTCGTGCTTTATTGATAAAACGTCAGACTCCTGTGGTTTAGTGTGTACGCGGTAATTATTATTGATCAAATATGATCAAAATTTTAATTTCTTTAATTGATAGATCTAGGTTTGTAGAAGCCGTAACTTGAAGCTCACGTAGTGCAAGGCGGAGAAATGTTAAAGAACACACGCACATTCGTTAATGTTGATCAATTCACTTGATGCTGATTGGAAAACATAGTTCTTGTTTATATCATTGGAACGGAAACACCTTGGCTGTCCAAGTTTCGTCTGCAAAATATCTCAACCGAATGCTGAACATACTTCTCTAAATTATAAATTTGGGCGTGCTGACACCATACATCATGGTTAACAGCGCCCCCCTGTGTATGTTTGGATTTACGCTAGATGATTTGCAGTTTGACCTTACAATGTAGTGCTATTCCCAGTCAGACCGTTTACTTTCAACACATTTCATTTAATAATACTTTCAATACATTTCATTTAATACCACGTCGTTTGGAATCTAAATGCATTATTTCATTCCGTTCTTCAGACCATTTTATTCAATATCAAATCATTTGGAATCGAAATTCATGATTTCATTTGTTTGATTAAATCATTTCATTTTAGACTACATCATTTTATCTAATACCACGTCATTTGGAAACAGATTTCATCATTCCATTTTCTTCTTTAAATCATTTTATTTAATATCACGTCATTTGGAACCTGAATTCATCATTTCATTTGTTGGTTTAAATCATTTGATTTTATGCTATATAAATTCAATTAATAAAACGTCATTTGGAATCAGAATTCATCATTCCGTTTTGTTGTTTAAATCATTTTATTTAATACCAGATCATTTGGAATTTAAATTCATGATTTCATTTGTTGAGTTAAATCATTTCATTTTGGACTACGTCATTTTATTTAATACCACGTCATTTGGAAGCAGATATCATCATTTTGTTTTGTTCTTTAAATCATTTAATTTCATACTAAGTCATTTCATTTAATATCACGTCATTTGGAATCTGAATTCATTATTTCATTTTTGGGGTTCAATCATTTCATTTCATGCTACATCATTTCATATCACACAACATCATTTGGAATCTGAATTCATCATTCCATTTGTTGGGTTAAATCATTTCATTTCACACTTCATCATTTCATTTAATACCACGTCGTTTGGAATCTAAATTCATCATTCGGTTTTGTTCGTTAAATCATTTCATGTGACACCACATCATTTGGAATCTGGATTTATCATTTCATTTCCTGGGTTAAATCATTTGATTTCATACTACAACATTTGATTAATGTAAATTTGGCGGTGACGGCTGCCCATAGATCTTGGTGGCAGTTCCGTATAATCTGGAACAACTTGCAATTCTTCTCGTACAAATGTTTGGGTGGGAGCTTGGTCCATACTGTGACAGGCCCGAACGAAAGCAAGTTGGTTGTCGAGGAGCATCAGTCTATTCCGAAATTGTAAAAACATCGACGGACCATACTGGGTAAATTGCACAACGTTGGCCACCTTTTAACTCTCCAGGTGCATACAGATACCGAACAACCCTGTTTCTGAGTGGGTGTAACGGTGCCAGCTGGGAGATCATTTTCTGAATAAATGTGACAGTCTTTTCTCGAATCGCATTAGCTGTTTGAATCCAATTATGCTTCTGACTTAATTATTAATGCTTCTATAACTAATGAAACATGTGCTACCCAATCATGTGATCACTCGAAAGTGTTATCACTCGAAGGGACACACACACACACACACACACACACACACACACACACACACGAGTCTAAGATTGCTCTGCTCCACCAGACCTCATCGACAATTCCTGTGCGTACTGATGACCGAATAACTGTTCTGCAAGAGTGCGCTTAAATCATTCCACTCTAGCATGGTTATGAAAAATATTGATATGTCTAACGTGAACTTGAACACTATTTTTGGTCAACAACTCAGCAAAATATCCAAGAAATTCTTACCAGAATTGACTTGTAACAGCCATGGACATGCTAGTGGTTCGCGTGCATAAATGCGTTAGAGTGCCTCTGCGACACTTGCAGAATGTTTTGACGTCATCGGCTCCGTATCTTTGTATCTGCTGGCAACATCGACTATGATTAGCGCGTACTTGTAGGTGTGCAATTGACCTTATCGATCACGTACATGATGGTGTTAAAGAAGCAACAAATTGGCCTTGTGAACCTCATTTGGTATTTGGACATAAAATTATTCTTGACACTGGTAAATAAATTTGCCACAATGCTTGTTTGGCCAACTATGTTCAAGCAACAACATGAGTGGCCTTTGCTGCACTAGTTAACTTTTTCAAGTCGTCTTCACCTGTTCAGTACCCACTCTGACTGTAGAATATTTTTTGATAATGTCCGGCTTTTATACCCATTGTTTATATTAATATTATTTACTTGTATTGAGTAACACCGAGTGCAATACTGGCCTTCATACCTCCTTTAACGACTCATCTTGCAATTCGTTCTCCAGCACCTGCTCCTACAATCGCATTCAAGTCATGGATATGATCTAATTCGACGCTCTGACGTGCACGGATATCATTTGATGCCTTATACGCAAAGTCATGCCGGTAACATGCAGCTTCGCCAGGCTTTCAGTTGGTTGTTAGAGTCGAGTCGTATATCTAGGCGTGTACCAAGCCCACAGTAATTGTGTCCAGGAAGATGATTTTCACCGGGATATTTACTCCACGGCGTTCCTGGTAGCTTGTTAATGCAGCCAAGAAATACCGCGGTCGTTTTTGAAACCGGAACTTTCAGGTCTGATAAACGTGAACTTCTTTGCTCCACATTGAACACACGTTCCAGTAATCGCTGCTCGTCCACTGCGTGTTTGTACTCGTGCTGGATTTGTGATACGTCTTTCTGCCCAACATCGTACACAATATGAAGACATGATTTTATTGTATACTGTATTATTCAATCATATCACGAAAAAATTTTCAGATGCTTTCCAAGATTTTTCGGTCTTTGACTTCTCTGATCAGGCAACACCCAAGCCACCCAATCATGGTGATGGAACTGGAAGTTCTGCAATTCCAATTCAGTTTGTGCATTGGTCATTGGCCGTGCTGGATCAGGAAAAACTCAACTGTTGTTGATTATGATTTTACAATGGCTGAAGTGGGATCTGTTGTGCGCGATTGCGCCATCTGCTGATGACCAGTTGTGTTATGATGTTTTAAAAGATTTTAAGAAAGCACTGAGTGACAAGAGTGGCAACGCCAACATTGATTTCTTTTCCACCATCAATCAAGCATCTACCATTAACACTTTGAATGCATATTAAAACATTTTTGTTGTGTACGAAGATGTGATTCTTGAGGACCAAGACAATCTCGCGCAAATATTTTCATGAGCCGACACAAAAACACTGATGTCATCTGTCTAGCGCATACGACATGTAATCCATTAAATACAGAAATTCGATGAAGAATCACATCGGTGACCATCAAAGACTCAAAAATTTATATATGTGCCAATGAAGCCACACTCAGTTCTGTAATCGCAACATAATTTCCAACATAGGCGGCTGACATTGCACGGTCGTCACTAAGATCAGTTTTAGGTTGGCCTGACAAAAGTTTCAGATGATGAATGACTTTTACGTATGGGATATCATATCGCGCCTGACATTGTGAAAATTACCTCAGCAACGTAGATCAATTTAACTTGTGATGCTGTCATTAGTAGTTATGAAAGCAGGTCAGAAGCGACAGGCGTAGTTGCTTAGAGTTATATGCTGTTTCGGTTTTCACAAACAGTCAAACCAGGTGATTTGATATCATTTACACCCGCAGCACCTGTGTATCTTCCATGCCATAAGAATTGGTTGACACACATTCATTTTAACCTTGTGAAACTTGACGATACAACTGTACGTTAGAGACTGGCCTGACATTTAAATATAATAATGACAGTTGTACTTGAACATGTGAGACCCGTGCGCGTTATTAACGCGAGAAAATCCATTTACGTGACATATTATGGAAATGGCAACGGTTACGTTGTTCGTGGATTATTCGTAGGTGCACCAAAAGTGCTCGGCGCCATGACCTTGCGCACTGCAAAAATCACTAAACAAGGTACAATGCGAGTCGTTGATAGTATCAAAAGTGCCGCAGCGGATCGGATGAAGAATCTGAGATTGTGGGTGATTTAATCAATTTGAAATTGATTACAATTGTTAGTAACTCAACACCACCAAAAGTGGTTAAACTACAATGGACAGAAATAATGCTGGCTGCAGTTGGCAAATCATTAATGAAGCCGCTCAACATGTGTCAGTGACGCCTGTGGCGGTTATCGATGTTATATTGTGATACTTTTTGACAAGACTGTTCAATGTTGCTGGAGGGTGTTGGTGACCGAATGAGGGTCATCGATGCACCTGTGGAAACTACATAAAATTAATAACTGAACCCCTTACATATTTAAATAATAATGTCCTTTCATGAAGTGAAGGCCAGCCTTAGTGAAAATCAACTTGCGAAAATAAAGACGCAGTGGAAAATGATTGTGGGGTCACGTTGAAACTTTCTTACGCAAAATTGACTGGAAATGTCCCCTTGTGGTTGACCCAAACACAGCTCGCTCAGCTTAATGCGGTCAAACAAAACGATACCTCGGTGACATTAAAATTATCCACGTCACAGGTGACACAAATGCAAAAAACCGGTGGAATATTTCCATTCCTTGCAGTGATTCCAACATTGTTAGCAGCATCGTCTCCAGTGGTTGCAAAAGTTGTGGCTTTAGGGGCTGTCGGAACTGCATCAGTAATAACGCTGAACAGGGTGGATGGCAGTCATATTAAAAAATGAAAATGCCTTCGATTACGAGGAACAAGTCGCTGAATGCCATAGGGCAGAGGTCTTCGATTACCCGGTAAAAGAAGATTTTGTCATTGACCCGTCCATAGACCAATCTTGATTTACTCACGATGGCAAAATCAAACATTTTTGTGGAGTCTTTATGTGAAATGAACTTGCATCAATGATACCGAGCACACGTGAAACTGCTATAGTCAACCTGGATTTGACAACTGGACCTGACACTCATTGGGTAGAATATATGGCAACAACTCAACATCATTTGTATTTTGACTCGTATAGACTTGCACCACCAGTTGAAGTTGTTAATTATTTAACCAGGCACGGACGACAACCACTGCTTTATTCAACCGTACCAGTACAAACTTGGATGGATGGTCCCATTTGCGGTCATCTTGTTGTTCAAGCGTTGCGTGCATTTGAGAGTTCATCAGCACCACAAAAACTGATTTCACATTAAAATACGTGTAATATTATACAAATGTATATTAACATTTACGGATGTTATTCAGCCCAGCGTGGTACTGAATTGAACCTGAGGTTTGCCATTAAAGCGGATTTGACTGAGTTTACAAGTCATGTTGTTGTTGATGTAGATCCAGGAGAGCTCGTGATTTTTGAAGATCAAACTGGTAAACTTAAAACATCATATGTAGACATTGAAGATATTATTGTAAAGTTGAAGGCACTGTCGCAAAGAAACTGGCTGAGATCATTGAAAATAGGAGAATCAGAGACACTGGTGTGTCGGTTGTGTTTATCAAGAATTATGTTGATGTAGCTGAGGCTGCGGTAAAACAACACATTGATGCAAAATTGTTTCTAGTTGTATGAATGGTTTTGATACACCTAAATCTAACATCTTAACAGCACGCGAGTTTGGATCGTATTTATTTATAGTATCCGGTTATTATAGTGGATTGAGTCCAGTAACACCATTGATAAATAACCAGCCTGATCAATGAATAGTAATACGTAACGAACCAGACGCCAGTAATCCAAAATCTTTTGTATATACGAAAGCAATATCATTAATACCTAAAAATGAAATTCAGTTTGAGGCAATGCACATCTATCCATACGGCTACCTAGCCGTCTTTGATATTTGTGTTTAAGATTGCGTACTATATATGTGATTGACCATGGTGATGATATATGTGATTGACCATAGTGATGTGGTTGCGGAATTTACCGTCAGGATGTTAGACCGACTGAGAGTAGATGCAAACATTGATGATAATTTTGTCCCACTTGTCGACGAACATCTGTGTCAGAGTGGTTATATCAGACCCTTATATACACTCAAATATAAGGACGTTAAGCATCAAATAGAAATTAACTGTTGGGACCACCCTAATGTACCACTATCATATTGAGGTCAACTTGGAGTAATCACATTAGCACATGAAAATGCTCAATCGTCGACTTCAACACTAGGTGTGAAAACACTCCAAAATTGTTTCTACAGTGGTGAAGTGGTGTTAACCGATGTATCCACACGGTTACATTCACCAATGAATATTTTACATCAACATTGACTCAACTGAGACAAAAAAGATCTCGACTGTTATTCAACAAGGATACATTTATCCGTGTTACAGCTATTAGGCAAAGACAGTCGTCAGTTGTAAAAGGAATAGGAGTAATCGATGTGTTTTTATATGAAAGGGGTACCAGACCACCATAACGCACAATTGCCGGAGATTTAAATATTTCCCAAGGGGTTTTCTATAATTGTATGACAACTGTGTAAGTAAAAAAGAATAATTGGTTAGAAGTGTATGTGCGTATTGTACCTGGACGTGATGAGTCTGGACTGGGTCTACCAGACATGCAATTGTACTATATGATTGTATTATTAATAGAGGAACTATGAACTATAAAGACCCTCAATGTAACCGACGTGAAAAAATCATCGAAGCAGAGAAGCAGCTGCGAGATGAAATCATCAAGAAAATAACTTTGATTGTAAAGAACAAATACACCTGTTTTTCTGGCAGATGTTATTCTGTGGTTGTGCCACAGCAGTAACTATTGGTTTTGGTGTGGCTGGAGTCACAGCAATGACAACCATTGTAGATACACCAATCGGAATTATTGTCAGGGCTATGTTGATAGTTACCAGTGTCTCTGGTTGTGCTAGCAAATTAATTTTGATACCATTGCATTCATCAGTACGCATTTATTCAGAACTGCTTGCAGTGGCACAAAGCAGTCTAAACATGAATAGTAAATTTGCATTCGGTTCCTATTGAAGATAAAATAATTAGCATGGCCGAGTTCGAGATCGTGCTAACAGAAATAGAAAATCACCGACAACTCTGAGCACAGATAAGAAATCGTGCAGTTGTGGATTTCCAAACAATAGAAGTTGAGTAAAACAATATTCATTTCATATTTTACTAATGCTAAACAGCCATTGAATGTAGATAATATGAATAGCGATAATCTGCCTACTTTTGGTTCTTTTGACACTTCTGGGCTCTGATATACATTATAAGCCTCTATCCCCTGTTACGTGTAGGCTTGTACAAAATAACAAGAAAAAAGAGTGAAGCCAACAAGCTTTGTAAATTTTAACAAAATAATTTATTTCCCTAGAAAACAATGTAAAAATTGGAAATAGGACTTACGATTTGTGAATATAATCCAAAATTTAATCCTAAGATTGAATAATATAAGTCCTATCACTAAACAGTTCTAAATAGAATCCGGGTTTGAATCTCGATGAAATTCCAATATGGAGGCGATGACGTCAGATGATGTCTGTACTGACGGTAACAGATCCTCGAATGAATCACAGTTTATGTTTCCGTTAAACTCCAGAATAAATTTCCACTAAATTTCTTTCTCCCAGAACTTTTTATAAAAAAGTATACTTGTTTAGTTTTCTAGAGAATAAGTTATTAAATTCCAAAAAACAGATGAACTTCAAAAACAATCTGGCTTCAACAATTGAAACCTCTTGAGCCCTCAAGGTTTAAAATACAACTCACTCGAAGAAGTAGAAAATGGCTGTTTTAAGCCTCGATGTTAGATCACATGGTGGTTCACGTGACAGGCTATGTGATTTCAAATTTGAACAGCACAATAAAAAAAATGAAAATTAGCACGTAGGCAAGAATAGCCATATCTAAGAACCAAACTCTCACACTGAAAATATATTAGAAAAAGAAAGGCTGTTTACACCTAGCTAGCATATGGGCCGAAATGACCTTGGAAATAGCCAATCATCTTCACTCAATATTTACAAAATCTATGAACCAGAGAGAGCTAAAAATAGTGCTAATGTAACACCTTTTGCGTTCTATACAAACATAATTTACTGGAAAAAATATTGAATCCCGTGAAAATAATCATTACAATAAAATGTAATGAAACAAAATTAAAAATAAAAAAGAATTTTAAAACTAACACACAAGCAATTTAATTACATATATGTAACACCCCCATGACTGGGCACTTTCATGAATTATTAATGCTAATTAACAATGGGTTGCACATAGTATGCAGCATGCTTTGCCAAGTCATGAGGGATAGAGGCTGTGATGTATATGAAGGTCCAAAGTGGGAAGAAAACCAGCATACTAAAACTACTGCATTTTATATATATGGAGTAAAATCCAACTTCAATGAAGCATTGCTGCTGGTCACAATCAAGATGTGTAATAACTTTTGTTCTTCAACAAGCATCTCTAGAACTATATGTAACTTAAACAAATTGGGCTGTTCCACTTAATGTACTTTACCTATGTAAATTAGCCTAATGGGATCTCCCAGAGCGGGCTTCAAAGGATTAGATATGGCATCATTGTAGCTATTCTCAACATATTAAGTAATCGGTTAAATAGTGGTTGTGTACCTCCAACTGCCTTACCTTCTGACTCCAAGATGGTCAGCTTTATAAATGACCTCAAGAATAGTTTAACATGGACTTGATTTTTCCTTGAAGATTGCTGAAAATCATGTTTTTCAAAACACTGACCATGTTGGGGGAATTGGAGTAAAAAGTTTGTTTTTTCACAGGACAAGTCATGTTATGGCAGGTATGCCTTGGGAAATGCCTGGATGCCATCACCATATTTTCTGCTAAGGAACAAAATCCTGATTTTGTTAAAGTCCATTGGTTCATTGTTGGAAACTATCTTCCAGAACATGTTGGAATTCAGTCCAGCAGCCATTAAAACAAATAGCAAAATTCATTAAAAGTTGCTGGTCTGCTTGAAAATTGCAAGCATTGAACTGCTGGGCTGAAGGCAATTTCAAATATTATACAGGTTTATAGTATGATGAATTTTTGTTGTCAGTTATGTTGCTCTGCTTGATATTGATAATATAGTAAACCTTGACTTAAAAGAAAACTATTTTGGAAGACAACCTGCCATGAAAGACCAGGCTTCATGTTTCCAAAACATTTTGAGCAAGAAATTCAAGTTCCAGCAGGAAGTCCCAAAAAGCTGACAGTCCATAACTTGAATTAGAATAAAGGTAGTCACAGAACTTGTACATTTTTCTTAACTTTTGTCCCTCTATACAGCTGTCAATTCCATGACATAGATACATCCTAAGGATCAAATCCAATTTGGAGCAAGAAGCTTTGAGAATATGTGGCTAGATATTCCATGCACAGATCAACTGTAATATACAATTTTATGATGGCAACAAAACTGTGTCTTAAGAAACTAGATTTTGTTGGCAGAAGGAGTGGTCTCATTACTAGACAAGTTTCAAATCTGACAAGAGATACAATATTAATAGAAGTAACCAGTCATAACATAAACAAATCAAGCAACTTTTTATTTTAAAGTACTGCTGCTACAAATATATTAGCTGAAATTAATACTGAATAATTGATAATATGAACAGCTGCATTAGCTAGCATATCACAATAATGAAACAAGGCTACAATTATGCAATTCAAAGTGGAATGACTAGAATGGATCCCAGCTGATGATATTTATATCTTATTCTGAAGAAAATAAACTGAAACATAATAATGGTATATATAAGTATTGAATTAACAAAAAGTGGGAAATGCCCAATTATTTGAACTAAGAGAAGTCTTACAATTTACAAAGAAAAGTGAATCCTGACATTTAACCAATGATGTCATGTGTTATGAAAAGAACATTTCGAGAATGTTTATGTTGGCATAAATCAGGTTTGTTTAATCATTCAGTATGTACCTGATGCTGCTAAGATCTAGCCCACTATGATAACCACAATGTCAAATGGGAAACTAAATATTCATAGGGAATACTCAGATTTAGAAAAACAAAAATGTATATCTATTATTTTTAATTATATTTAAAAAGTTTAGCCTGTCTGATTTTCTCCAAATTTTGTATAGAGAAAGGTAACTTAACTTAACTGAATCTCCATATGGTGTAATTTTTTTTATCACATCAGGGACAATTCAAAAATATCAAATCTGACAATTTCTGAAACATATTTTATAGTTCACAAGTTGAATTTAAATTAATGTAGATTAAGTCTCAAGTTAAAACTAAGACAAAAAAGAGCTATGGGATATAAATATCCCAGGTTTTGGCAGTTTTAAATACAAAAATTGAACCTGAAGCAGTGAAAACTATGGAATGAAACCTTAAAGACCTACAGCCAACAGCCAATGCAAAATAAATATAATAAATATCATTTTAACTAATATAGGTTGCTGCTTCTCACAAGTTTTTTATAATTCAGTGTACATTTGAGACAAGTGAATGTAGAAAATGGTGGTAGCTGAAATAATTCTCATTAAAACAGTGCACAACCTCACTTCACCATATTACCATTAATCCTCATTAAGGTTGCTTCAGATAGGGAAATGGTACATTTTATACCAGAGCAGAGTACATTAACAAAACAAAATTCTGACTTAAAATTTCATGCTTGTCATTATTGGGTATGCACTTTTTTCAGTGAATTTTAAGAGTACAAATGGTCATGGTCATTGGGGACAAACGAACATAATTATGGTAGAACATATTCTGGGGTCAAAGTGTATGGAAAAATCACAGTTACAAGTCACAAATGCATTGAAAATACCTCTTATTACTGAATTTTGCACATTTTAAAATACATTACTATGTGGAATTTTCATTTCAAGTATGTCATATCATGTCCAACCCAAGCATTTACATTACTCTTAGGTTGCATGCATATTATAGAAGGTTATTCTTAGAAAAATTACCTAAATTTTGTAAAGTTGTTATAATTAATTGGGTGAAAATTGCCCGCTGTAAGAAGAATAATTATCCTCAAAACATGGGACATTTTATATCTTTTATTACAGAAAGAAACAAGAATTAATAAAAACTGAGAAAAGCCAATTATTACAGCAGACAAAACCCATAAGGGCGCTTTATTTTATAATATACAGTTTCATATTTTACATAGAGATAAATTATTAATGAAAAAGTGCATCCCAGAATTTGACATATGGAATCATTTATTATGTAAAGCAGAATCCATGATTGTGTACACTGGCATTAATTAGTTTTATTCACTCATTCAATAAGGGGATGCAGACTGGTTGAGGTAAATGAAATAAAATTTCAGTGTAAAATAAAATTAGTAGCAAACTATACATCGTGTACTTGTTTTGTAAACACATTTTTATTATACAATAACACAGTGTGATAAGTGACAAAAGTGTAGTATGTCCACTGTGAACCTCCAAGTGAACTCATGAACTCAACAGTTCCTATATGGGTATCTAAATATGCCAACTTATAATTCATCAAGTAAATTAAAGAATTTTCCAGAAATAATGGAGGCAAGTATAACTTTTTCAAAGACATCATTACCCATAAAATTTTAGGTTGATTTGCCAACATAAAACTGAACAATTTACAATAATGCCCACCACCCATATTTAATTTAATAAAGTGCATCCTGTGCCCCCTCTCCCATGTTCTCAAACAGTATGATACATGCATTATTTTTCTCTTGTGAAAATGTGCAAATTATATTTGCAGTTTACTGGCCCAAGCAAATAAATATTATGAATATTTTAGAAGCAATCTTCAATAATACACAATAATCAAGTGATGTACAATCTCATTTTGCCTGCCTGACCTCTGTTTTTTTTCAATCAATTTGATACATTGGTCTCATTTTGCCTACCTGACCTCTGTCATTTGATAATAAAATTGTTACATTTTAAACTGGTTAACTAAAATCAAATTTACTAAAATGAAAGTTGGGTTCATCTAATGTTTTACTGGATTAACAGGATGAGAATGTACTTGCACATGTCTATGCACACATAATCTGACCACAACAAAATTGAATAAAATTGTAAAATTAATACACTAGATATTGGAATGGTGAATTTGTCATTCATAAAAGTGAAATACTCCCTGCTAAATGAATGTAAAAAATGAAGGTATCTATAATATATTTCAGTAACACTTGATTTTTAAATTTATGCATGTTAATAAAACAAGATTTAAATATCTAGAAAGAATTTAGTCTATTGTTTACTCTATGGCAAGAAAATTGCAATACATTGTAAGAGAATTTCCATCATCAAATAAAATGAGTAATCATTATCAACAACATATACCTCTTCCTTGAAAAATCATGCAAAATGGGGTTCAAAAATATAGTCTGTGGTATAATCAAGGATATGAAGTACAGAGGGACCTCTGAAAAATTAAGAAATGAGTGGACATTTACACTGAGAAGTGGGGGAGGTGGGGAGATTAAGTGGTTGAAAAATTATTTAATAATTGTCTTCTGAATAATTGTAAAAAAATAGCTTTTTCTAATGAAGATCTTCAGTTTTGATTGACCTAGTATGCCTTTTGTTTGGCTCCAATGCTATTGTTGATCACATCTGCAAATAAGTGTGATAAACCACTGATTAATTTTTGACACTTTAATTATATTACATGCATTTACAGTGTGCTCAGTGTTTGATTAGTCAACTGAAACAAATTCAGTTAACACACAGATGTCACTGTTTGCTCTTATGTAGGAAAAATCTCATGCCTTTTAACTTTGTTATTTTACCCCTTTGCTTGATTTGATACAAAATACTAATTAATGCAATAATGCATGTCAACTTTCAACTAATTGTAGCAATGGAACCAAATCTTCCACAAGCTGGCGGTCACAAACAAAGTCTGAAATTAATTACCATATATACTCACTTATAAGTTAACCTTCTTAACTGAAAATTTGATTCTTCCAGAGAAGGGGTCATCTTATAAGTGCAACATACAAAATAATTGATCATCTAGGAATAATGTTGGAAATATGAGATGTTTGCAGTACACAAAAATACTGTGATTTCAAATATTTTCAAGTTTCTATGCCACTATTCCCATTCAGAAAACAATATTTTCTAGTAAAATGTCTCTTCAATAATATTTACCCAATCATAATACCTTCGGAGAACTACTACTACCTCACAAATCCAGCTGTCGCAGATTAAAATCTTTTAACTAAATAGCTAAAAATTATCTGTCCACCTAAGTGTCAGATAGAGTGATCTCCCCTTGATATCAGGACTGGCATCAAATCCCATGAATTCATCAGTTACTACTGGAACAGATGGTATACTTACTATATGAATGTAACTGCAGAGAAGCTGGGAAGATGTATACCTCACCCTCAATAAGTTGTGCATAAACGGGTCCAGAACCACAGACCACACTATCAGCAAGGGTGCAAGTTACTGAGGGACCTCCAAAAAAAATAAGTGATCCCATCCCACTGAACATCAAGAAAACTATGGGATGGGAGAGGGGTAAATTTTCTGTTTAATGTCTGGTAACTTGTTTTATTATTGCATCAAGAATTATTTTTAATTAAGCTCTTTTTCTAATGAAGTTGTTTGTTATTCTGTATAAATTACTTTTCAAGATGCCCAACATCTGAAAGATCGTTAACATTACTCCAACCAGTTTCAAACAGCATTCATGTGCATGCAAGAACATTTGTGTATTATGTCACTTCTTTTTGTTGTTATTGATTACTCTGGTTTCCTGCTTCATATACAGGTGCAAGGGACAGTTTTTATGCACAAATTTCATACTGCATACACCTGCCTAATACAAAAATTCATAAAAAATAAAATTCATGAGTGAAGCCAAAAAGGTCCATATTTTTGGATAGGAATAACAAAGCAAAACATAAGAATATCATTCACTTCACCTGACAAGCCAGTGGAAATTCATTGAATAAAAAGCTGATGCACCCACCCCAAAATTTATACATGCATTTTTCATGTCCAAAGTCCATTTTTGAGAACAAGTGATGCTCACAGTGCAAACACAAGCCCTTTCCATGGGTGATAATTTTGAAAAACATTGTGTACTTAATAGCTTGATGTAATACAAAATGGTTGTCATCCAGGCAGTTTTTATGATATTCTACTTGCCTTGAACCCAACCTGTCTACTGCTACAAGTGGCTAGCTCTGCTTCCTAGCCGACTATTGGTATTTCACTGGCTACATACTGTGCAGTGACTACATGAGGTGTACATGCCTCACATCAATTTCAAGAACAACACAAGCCAGAAAGACCAAATGCACAAATATTCCAATCTTTAATTACTGCACAATGATAGCTCAAAATGTCACACCGTAGTCTTAAGTTAAAAAATTTGCCAGGAACCAATTTATGAAACTGTCCCTTGCCACCTATGGCTACAAAGTATGAAGCAGGGAGTGTATGAAGTAGTGACCAGGTTAACTGTTGATACACCATGAAACAAGATTCCTTTTCCCAAAAACTAGCGACATTTATATCGTGAAACAATCGTCTACATTGAAACTAAATCATCTATGTAAAAAATAAATTTTTGTATTGCTCAGTTAGTAAAATATTAATACCTTGATTTCATTGCAAATATTAGTGATACTTCTCCTCATCCTTGAGGATATGTGAAAGTGTCCATTCAGGAATTATCTGAAACTTGCTTCTCCACAATAATTCTAATATGTGAAGCAAAGCTCTTTATTTGACAGAGTGTTAATTTTGCTTGGTGGCCTTGCTATCTTTGGTCACATTTATGAATGAGTAGGTTAATTTAAGGTAGTTTATTTATATTATATACACAATAATATTTATAACCATGTTCAACTGATCAACTGGAATGAGTTCAACCAATTTACGACCGGGGTTGCTAGATCTCACACATGTAGGATTCACATGCCTTTTAACTTTTCTTTTATTCAATCTCCTTTATTTGATACAGAAGATACAATTAACATGATAATACAAAGGAGGTCAGCTTTTAATTTAGTGCCACGATACAACAAATATTTCTGAAAGTCAGATATCAAAACATGGTTGGCACTTAATTAAGTTCTGAGCAAAACGCTCATTGAAACATAGCTGATTGTTGGATTTTACATTTAAATACAAGAGGACACAGAACATTTATGATGATTATACTTAAACAAATCTAAAAGAGAACTAAAACACAAATTTCACTTGAAATTTTTTTATTTAATTGATATTTATTTATTAAAGTAATGCCTCCAGCATCTGCGACATTTTCATTTACCAAAATTTTGTTGAATATCGTTATTTCATCTGTACTATGAAGTCACTTGGAAACAACATGTAACAAAATATATGACTTCTTATTAAAAGTTGATAATTTCATAATGTTGATTAAAATTTCCAGGTCCTATCTACCATTTTTGATGATAAAAGAAGTGATACAGCAATGTTTCATTCACCAATTTTGATCGCGGTTTTCTTCAAGTTCAACAAATAGAACTAATTTTTTTTTGTATTTTATAGTTTTAAAAAATGGGGTCCACGCTTGACCCCACATATAAGCAGGTTTGCGAGTTATCAGGGCACGAATTATCAAGGGAGTGGTGTATGTATATTATGATTGGGTATGTATTATCAAAGAAACATATTTTAATAGAAAATTTGATTTCTTCTTCAAATACATTACCTAATCAAAATACCTAAGGAGAACAGGTAACACGTGGAGGGAAATACATCCCCTTACCATAAAGAAACCATCTCCAGTCCCCTAAGGTATGTGAGACAGCTTAAAGAAAACCCAACTGGAAAATAGACTCCATACATTATATAGTACTCTACTGGGCCTAAGGTCACAATAAGCATGTTTTTAAAATAAAAACTAATGGAAAATTTAAATCCAGAAGGTTCAAAATGTTTACAAGATAAAAAGTTAATTATAATTAGAAGGTTTGTTACTAAAATTATAATATAGATCCTGGACTATATCAGGTGTGCCAGGGGAATCCCAATAACCTAGACCCAGACTCAAATAAACATGTTTACTTCTATAAATAATGATCCTAATATAAAACCCATACACATAGAGAATATTTTAGCTATGTATTAGACATTTACAGAATTTTATTAAAAATCAATAATTCAGGTCAGGTAGAAAATAAACTTGACTTTGGACATGGGTAAGTTCAACATACAATGTTATATTATAAGAACATATAATGAAATAAAAAATTAAATATACATAACACTTCCACTCATAATGAAAAAGAAGATTTATGCAATAAAGCTTTCTTTTTACTATTAGTTAAATATACATATAATAAAAAAATTACATAAGATGAAATCTTATGAATGACACAAAGTATACATGAAACAATACAATATTACTATACAGGTGAAAGTGCATTAGCTATTGAATAGTCTTTTCCCTTAACATGCCTAATGTCAGTATTGAATTCCTGCACCATCAAACTCTCCACCTTAATCTCTAATTTTTGTTTTTTGTCTTGACAATGAAAGTAAGTGGGTTGTGATCAATGAAGAAGGAGCTGAACAAATATACTCTTGAAAGTGCTGCAATGCCAAGATCGAAGTCAAACATTCCTTCATGATTGTGGAATAATTTCTCTGGTACTTATTTAATTTCTTAGAAAAATAGCACACTGAATGATCTGCACCATTTTTATCTTCTTGAATCAATATTGCACTAACCCCAACATCACTTACATCAATAAACATTTTAAATCAATTACTGAAATTTGGAGCTGTAAGAACTGGTGCACTCTTAAGTATCATCTTTAACTTATCAAAAGTCTCCTGACATTTTTCAGACCAACAAAACATGGTTTTCTTGCTCAACAAATATGTCAGAGATTCAGCAGCTATGGAAAAATTGGAACAAAATTTCCGATAGTATCCAGCCATATATAAAAATTGCATCAGTTGCTTTATACTGATAGGTACACGGAATTCAGAGATATCCTTGACCTTAGCATCTATAGGCTTAACTTGTCTATGTCCCATGATATGTTCTTGAAATTAACCCAACCATAACAAAACTTACATTTGGATAAATTAATTGTCAAATTTGCATCAGTGAATCTGTCAAAAAATTTCTGAATTGTAGACAATGACATCATCAATGTAAGCATCACAATTATTCAGACCATGTTCAATAAACTTTGAAATTTGCAAGGTAAATCTTTTGTCCCAAATGGCATAACTTCATACGATAAAGTCCATCCAGAGTCACGAATGCCAAAATTTCCTTTGCTCTTTCTGTCAGTGGAATTTGCCAGAATCCTTTCAGAAGGTCAAACTTGGTGACAATTTTTGCAATTCCAATTTTATCAATGCAGTTATCAATTCTTGGCAATGGAAATTAATCTGTTTTGGTCACACTATTCACTTTTCTATAATTTGTGAACATACAGAAAGTATTATCTGGTTTCAGTACAAAGTATACATTGTGAACTCCAGTCACTTTTACTTGGTTCTATGAAATCATTCTCCAGCAAATAGTGATTTCTTTTTTCAATCATTCCTGTTTGAGAGGGTTCTTCCTGTACTGATGCTGTTTCACAGGTGTGGAATCTTTATTTCCAATGTCATGGTAGATTTTATTTGTTCATGTAGTTAAATCTGGAAACAAGTGCTCATATTCAAGTTATATCTGTTTAGTTCATTCTTTTCTTGTTGCTGCAAATGTGAAGTTTCTGATCAGATTATTCATAATTTCTGAATTCTGAAGATTGGTTACTCCAAAGTCACTACAGTCTGATTGCATTCCGTCTTATGAATCCTCATTGTATGGGGCAGGTACAACTAAACTGATTGCATAATTAATCTGGCTATCTCTATCAACATACTCCTTTGACATATTTATATGGAAAAGTTGTTTTTGTTTTTAACCTCCCAGGAGTATTGATGATATAATTTAAATTCAATTGTGTAAGGCCCTTATCACTTAGCCTGAAGAGGATTTTATGGTATGAGCAAGAGAGACAGAACTCTATCACCAGGCTGAAAACTCCTTTCCTTTATATTTTTGTCATACCATAATTTCACTTTTGACTGAGTAGATTGCAGATTAGTTCTTGCAACCTCACACGCTTTCAACAACATGTGTTTAAAATTAGAAACATAATCAAGAAGATTAATTTCTGTATCTTAAAATGAAAGAAGTTTCTCTTTTGACAACTTCAATGGACCATGAATAGTATGTCCAAAAACTAATTCAAAGGGACTGAATCCTAAAGATTCTTGAACTGATTCCCTAACAACAAGAGCAGTAAATGAACATGTTCATCCCAATCTTATCCAGTATCAAAACAATATGAAGTATATTTTTGAAAGTTTGATGAAAAATTCTAAAGACCCTTGGCTTTCAGTGTGATAGGCAGAAGACTTTAATTGCTGGATGCTTAAATGATGCATAACTTGCTGGAAAATTCCAGGCATAAACTTTGACCCTTGATCAGATTGGACAGATTTGGAAAGGTCAAATTGTGTAAAAAACTTTATCAAAGTTTTTACTATTGATTTAGTTTTAATAATCCTCAAAGGAATTGCCTCTGTAGATGCACACATTAAGGTCGAGAAGTATTGGTTGCCTGACTTGGTTTTAGGTAAACAACCTACACAGTCTAACATTAGTCAGCTAAATGGTTTATGAAATTCTAGAATAGGTTGCATATGAGCTTTAGGTATCTTCTGATTGGGTTTTTCTATCATTTGACAAGTGTAACAAGATCTGCAGTATTTACAAACATCACTTTTATTTTTTGGCCAATAAAAGTGACTTAAGACCTTGTTATAAGTCTTACTGATCCCTAAATGGCCAGTCAAAGGAGTTTCATGGGTCAAAATAACAATTTCCTGTCTGTATAATTTTGGAACTAAAATTTCATAGTTCACTGACCATTCATCACTAACAAGTACCTCAGGTGTTCTCCATTTTCTCAAAAGGACCCCATTTTTAACAAAATAACAAACAGGTACTTCTGTGGCTTCAGTTTCACTAACAGCCCTCTGAAAAAAACAGATCTCAGGATCTTTTTCCTGTTCAATGACAAGCAATTGTTGTTACTCACCCTGATTAGAATAAAAAGAATGAGTAGTTAAGAGAGGATCACTGTGATCAATACCCTTTGATTGATCCAAATGAGGATAAATGTGACCTCATCAAAAGCCTGACCAATACATGTATCAGCTAAAGGATTATTTCCTGATCGAGATCCCTCTTAGGAGCTTTCTTCACCACAGTTCTAGTAACTGCACAAGCTGGGTATAAAAATCAAGGGATTTCTTTTTCAATAGGATCAAATTTCTGATCCAAACAAGGCTTGTCAGTTACAAGTGGATTAACCACAAGCTTATCTCCAGCTAGGTCATTGCTAAGTATTAAATGATTACCCTCAATGGGTAAAAATGACACTTCCAACTGTCACAGGTTCTGAGGCTAAGTCTGATGACAAATTTAGACAATGGAGATGAACATTAACAATGCCACACTCTACTCCCTGAAAAAAAACACTCTCATTAGAAGACTTCTCAGAAAAAGGCAAAGTAACTGGTAATAAAAGAATCTGAGAGGCTCTCATGTCCCTTACAATTTTAATAGGGATAAGATTGGCTGAGTCACTAATGAGTTATGCAGAACACTTCGACATGGATGGTTCATAATTCTCCATAATAATATCAGACTGGGGTTCTCCATAATAATATCGGACTGGGGTTTATTAGACCCAACAAATGTATTGCTTTCAATACATGATGGTGACCTTGAACTCTTAGAAATAACAGCATTTGGAGTAGGTCTGTCTTGATTCTGTTGCTTATTTTTCAGTTTGTAGCAATCAGAAATAATGTGCCCTTTCTTCCTGCAGTAGATACACATAGGAAGAGATAAGGACTTCTGATCAGTCTTATCAGAAACTTGATTTCTAAAAGTTGTGCCATTTTCAGGTTTGGAAGTACTCATATTAGACTGAAATAGATTTTTACCTGAAGACTGCTGAGTGGAAGATCTACTGACAAAAGTAACTTTATTAGCTAAAGAATACTAGTCAGCCTCATTTTCTAAAGTTTCAACCTCATGCTCCTCAAGGTAAGTCTTAATGTCACCTTGGACATAGTTCTTGAACTCTTCAACTAATATGAGTTGTCTGAGATTTTCATAATCTTGACCAACTTTCTTGACAAAGCACCATCTATCAAATAACTGCTCTTTTTCTCTTGCAAATTTGACATGGATTTGTCCAGTTTCTTTTTTTATAGTTCCTAAACTTTTGTTGATAAGCTTTAGGTACCAACTCATAACCCTCCAAGGTGCATTCCTTAACCAGATCATAATCAGCACTTTGCTGTACTATCAGGAAAGTGTAGATGTCACAGGCTTTGCCAAAAGGTGCATGTTTTTGTAATAACAGAATCCATTGTCTCTTGACCATTTCAAATTTTCAGCAATTTTTTCAAAATGAGGAAAATATCTACTTTTTTCTTAAAAGGTGGTATTAACCTAATATTCCTAGTTACCTCTAAACCTGAACTTGTGTGTTAAGTGGAGGATTGGTTTTCACTTGCCAGCTCTAATTCTTTTAATCCAAATTGAAATTCTCTTTCTTACTTTTTCCTTTCTCTTTGCATCTGCAGTTACATTTGCATTTGTTTCTCTCTCCTCTTTCTCCAATTGCATTTGTTTTTCTTCTTTCTGTAAAGACATTTCTCTCTCTCTCCTTTTTAGACTTTCTGCAATTGCAACTACATTTTCCTCTTTCTTTCCTCTTTAGCTAATTGCATTTGTCTTTCTTGAAGTTCAAGCTTTCTTAACTCTATTTCATTCTTGTATTTTCATTTCAATTCCATAACTTGCAAGTTAGAGTCAGATGGAGACTTACTAATCAAGCCCAAAGCACTTTCATCCAAAACATTCTTTTCTACCAAATACTGGACCAAAATAATTTTTATTTCTTGTTTTGTTAAAGAAGCCTTTGCCTCAGAAAGATCATATTTTCTGGAAAGCTGAAGTAATTCATCCTTTTTCAAGGAGTCTAACTGTTCCTGGGTAGGATTTGAAATAAAGGGCTCCACTTTAGATAACATTGTAAGAGCTTGATGGTTTCATGAAAGATTTCTAAAATGTAAAATAATAACTGGACTTGGAAAATTGGAGAAAAAAAAATGAATTTGAATTTCAAAAACAAAGTTTATTGAAATATTTTAAAGAAATTAATATCCCAAGGACAAGCCCCCAATTTTCTATTATAAGTCTATCCTCATAAAATAAGTAACAGAAAAAAGTGAAAAGCAACAAGCTTTGTAAAATTCAACAAATAACTTATTTCCCAAGAACACAAAGTGAAAGTGTAAAAAAAAATACAAAAACTTATAGTATTGCTAATTAAATCCCAAACAATCCTAGAGTTACAGACACAAGTTCAAATAATAAAGGTTCTGAATAAACTTCAGTGGAAATCCAAACTAAATCCAATGCTGAAAGTGTTATGTGCCTGTGGTGGCCTGGTTCACAATGTTGTACCAACAGTCTTTTGTTGAATTACAGTGATATAATTCCAGGTTTGAATTCACTATAAATCCTAGTGAATGTCTCTGTCCAAGGATCTTCTTTTTGTGAATGAGCACGCTGTATTTCCAGAGAAATTTAATAATTTGAAGAAATAAATTCAGCCCAAATGAATTACTTGACACAACAATAAATTCTGCTAGAGCTTAAAGCACAAATGAATAATTTTTCCAGTAACAAGCTTATATAATACTACACTGCACTTCAGGTCTCAATTAGCATTTTTTAATAAAAACTATTACCTAATGGAAAATTTAAATCTGGAAGGTTCTAAATGTTTACAAGATAAAATGTTAGTTATAATTAAGTCTGTTACTAAAATTATAATATCGAACCTGGATTATATCAGATATGCCAGGGGAATCCCAATAATCTAGACCTTGAACCAAATAAACATGTTTACTTCTGTTAATAATGATCCAGATATTAAACCTATACAGATAGAGAATATTTTAGCTATATATTAGTTGTCTACAGAATATAAAAAAAAATAATAATTCAGGTCAAGTAGAAAATAAACTTGATTTTGGATAAGGTTAAGTCCAACATACAGTGTTACATTATAATAGCATATAATGAATTAAACAATAAATAAATAAAAACTAACAAACAAACACTGCAAATTAAATATACATAACAGGATTAAGGCATCTGCTGCCAGATTGAGCAAAACTCGACTGGTGAAGGAATTCTCAAGCAGATGGATTGTTCCTTATAAATAGGAATCTACCATTGCATTAATTCAATTCTAGGTCCTTGGGGAAACATTTTTGTACCTGAAGATCGATTCCATACCTAATCAATGATAATCTTGAAAGAGTGCAAGGTTAAAGATGCCCTTGTTGACAAGGAGATTGAAAAGGAGGAGGGTAATATGTGAAATCATGTCTTGCTTGAGAATATAACTAGCCTGCTATTTTGTAGCCTGTTGTTGGCCAATTACAAAACTTTTGGAACTGTGCGAGTGGTGATGTGAAGCTTCACCTCTTGCAAGTCCACACTAATTGCATATTCTCAAAAATGGAAGGTATTGGAAATCATTGTTGCATCCAATCATGAACCCAAGAGCATAAAAGAGTTGACTGAATGTGCTTAGGTTGACCACCAAGTGATAAGTGCTGCATTGTAGCTGAAAAGAACTCTGGGCAAATGCTAAGTAGGTGTACTGAATGTGAGTCCTCCAGGAAATCACTTGTCAGGTCCACAGGTCATCATTGTAAATTTTCCCCATTCAGCAATGAAGACTGGAGCCTTTCCCTTACAGGGATCTGTGATATGGGGCTATGAATGTATGTCATATGTCATTTGAGATAGGGGTCTCTCATGGAACACTGGTGAAAACAATTGACCTCCCTTTGACTCTTCCACTTTGTTTGGAAGAACTGTGATTTTTGATGGATGTAAATTTGGGATGACTACTTCCCAGTTGCATGTGCTCTAGGGACACCCCTGCAACCCTTTGCTGGCTACCTTGCAATGTAGCTGAGGTTGGAAGGAATGTGTCCTTGGTGGCTTGTTGTGAGTTCTGTCAACCTGATCATAAAGAGACTAAATGAGTAAGGTTGCAAGTGTAGCTTGGTCTATGATAGTCTTTAAAAAAAGGTGGAGGTACAGAGCATTGCATTTCCTTTCAGCTGATGTAAGTTCATAGCTGCTGTTATGGCCATGGTCATAGTATGTTGGGCCTCTACATTACAAAGTAGGCCATTCTATAAACATGCTCCGATGTATTTCTGGTGACAGGATGGGGAGAGTTAGCTGTGTTCTGTCTATGGAACATTGTGGAAGTAACCGAAAGTAGATTTTTCTGTAGACAATGATCACTTGATGCCAGAATTTTAGACCCCTCAGGTGATGTACAAGAAAGAGGAGAACAGAACTCAGATGGGAGTGGGCAGTAAACTTTTTCAGTTCAAGCCGGCAAGGCAAAATTTCACTCATTATAGTGAGATCTAATAATAAGGGAAACTCGAGGGCCAGTTTTTGTCGGTTTTGGATTAAGGTAGTAAAGCCAATGTCTCTTGTGCTAACTGCAAAATAGTTGGCCAAGAATGTTGAGGATGATGGCTCACTACATTTGCAGCACATTATGAATGAATCCCCTTCATTATAAGTTGTCACTAAGTAGAGGCTCCCTTTGGGTGGCAGAAGCTTGAGCGTGAGCAGAAAGACATCTCTTAGGAACTGAGACACCAAGATGGGCATTATACTCTGGAGGTGACTAGAGGTAATATTTGAATTTATGAGTGTCTATGCAGATTTACCTACTATGATAAATACCTGCAAAGGGGCTTATGTGACCTGTACAGGTAGAGAATTAGAGCATTGCTATTAATATTTAAAAAGTAGATGCTAAATAATCAATTCTTGTAACAAGTAACCCGTAAGAAGGTCAATTTTGACAGCCTATACAAGTAAAATCATTGAAGCATTGCTCATAGTAACTACATATATGAAGTGGAAATCAAATAATTCTATTAAAAACTTACTGTATGAAGGCAATTGACTACCTACACAGGTAAAGCACAGAAGTGTCGCTTACACTAATTTCATGTATAAGCTGGACACTATTGTGTCAAACATGTTTAGAAAATTTACCTGCACTTATCCGACCATGGCAGAAGCTATACAGTAAAATAAATGAGTTTTCTATGTTACACACAAAACCTGCACATAAACATACTGACGAATATGTGCTACAATATCCATTATTAGACAATGTTACCTCTAGGAAAGACCCAATGACATTCTATATTGCTAAAATCAGTGTATACAACTAAGAAATTAGATGCTAAGAAAAGAAAATATAGAAATTTAACTGTATGTATGCTGACTCAGTGGAAATTATACAGCAATACTAAAATGAGTATTCTACAAAACGTACCAGACATGCAAATATTAATATGGCTATAGCAATGTGAGGGAATGTTATCACAACTCATGCAGGTATGTACCAAAGGCGCCTAAGTGAGTGTGATGACAGCAAAGTTAAAGGTAGGACACTTTGTCATTGGCAATAGGAAGAACAGAGAAGCTGGAAATTTATAAATTGAATATATTTCCCTTCGACGAAACTCCTCCAACTTGTTTTGTGGGAAAAAAAACTTCCAAACTGCTTGTATGGATTTTGTGAGGCCTCTCTTTCTGTAGAGAGTGTGCTACTAAGCATGAGCAGAAGTAGTAACTGACAACTTCACAGAATTTGGCACCAATACCAATATCTAGGGGAGATCACTCTAACTGCCACCTATGTAGGCAGATAATTTAGCTAAAAAGTTTCAACTTGTGAGGGCTGGATTTGCAAGGAAGTAGTAGTTCTCCTAAGGTACAGTATTATGACTGGGTAATGTATTTGATGAAGAAATGCTTATATAGTATGTACTGTTTTATCCATTTCATGATAGCATTTGTTACACTTTACTTACAGTTATTTAGGTTTTAAAATATCAGCAAATTAAATACATGTACTACCCACTGCAATGTTATCTGCCATTAGAATTTACTAGCAAGTACATTGGTTCCATTTTCATTCAAGTCCTAACAACTTGTATTTGTATTAATATTTGTGTTTTGTTATATAAACACTGTGTTTGATACAATGACAGTTTTAAGTCATATTTTCCTTTTCCACAAGTCAGATTTTTAATTCTCAAGTGATGTTTCCTCGTTTTTTCACCAGTGCATGTGACTGATAAGCCCTTGGTTTATAAAGCAGCACTCACTGGTTTTCAAGTTAACAATCCTTTTGATAGAGCCTTGAATTTAGTAAAAATGTACTTGTTCAGTGCCAAGTGGAGTTCTACACCTTTCAGTGAATGTTTGACCATAACACGTTGTAACTTGTAAAGGCAGAACCCTCTTTATTTCCCACATGACAAGCCTTTGATTGAGCTGTGCAGTGATACTTGCTCAGTTCCAATTAACAGGGTGGATATGTGAACTCCCTGTCATCTTGCCACAAAACTGACACATGTTCAGTTGCAGTTACCTTTAATAAATTTTACAAAGTGTTACTTCCAGATCCCAAGCTAAGTCTGTAAATAATCATGTGCATATTACAGTGAAGCCAAGGAAAAAGAGTCAGAAAATATTTACCAGAACTAGATCACAACATTTTACTAGATGATGATGGAGGATTTCAAAACTTCATCAGAAAATGAGGATGAATTCTTGGACTTTGTGCCAGATGATATTAAATAATGATGTTTTTAGGATACTGTGAATTTAAAGAAAGGTGGATTTAACTTTAACTGTTTATTTGCAACATGCATGGAATTAACATATTACTGGATATTGTGAATCAGATCATTCGGCACTATTTTTATACCAGCCAGTGACCTATAATTGAATTCAAGGATATATATCATATTACTGGATATGAAATGTCAAGCATTATGAATTTTAATGAATTCAATTTAGGACAAATTATGAATTTATTTGTGACCTCTTCCACTGAATAATACAACTGCATTTTACATTGGTTCTTACATTTTTTTTTCTTCATATCTACCTATTTATTTGGGCTGGCTGGCTCAACATTGGGATGCTAGTGCTCAGTCACTCAAGACATCAGCACTGGCCTCTGTTATTCGACAGCCGAGTATTGCATTCCTGTCTGGGCTCAATCATCCCACACCAAGTTAAATGATGTCCAGCTCAACACAACAATGTGCATAATCTCTGGAACACTGTTCTACTCATTTACCATGGCTGCCAGTAATCGGCAACATTCTTCCTCCACATTTGCATCACCAAGAAGCAACCACAAAAGTGTTAGCTAAGGTCTATGTCAATGAGAAACTTCCACTGTACATTGACATCACCTCATATCTAGCAGTCCACTTGACTTCAAAATGTCCAATCTGGTTAGGTTTGTTGCTGGAGGATATGACAGTATTTCAGCACGTAATGTCAAGTGGTCATCAGCAGATGTTTTAAACCACTCCCTTGTAGCTGAGCCATCTGTCTGCCCTTCTGGCTTCAACCTTCCATGTCATCTGTGGACCACGCTGAACCGCTTTCGGACAGGACAGGGTCAACCTTGTCCAATGGGGCCAGGCCACTAACTCTTACTGTTGCTGTGGATTTCTACAGACCATGGCACACATTGTGAACAACTGTCCTCCGACAAAGTTCCCCCATGGACTGCAGGCTCTGCACCTTGCTGATGGTGATGCTGTTAAATGGCTGAGCACGCACTGCACATGATAATAATAATAATTTGGGCTTTTTTATTTTTCCAAAGTGCAAACAATGACTCACTGATGACAAATCACCCCTTCAAATGGATTTGACGTGCAAAATACACCTCAACTTACAGGAGGATCAATGATAAATTGGTATTTTGTAGCCCCAAAAAGTGGGGTTGACTTATAGTTGAATCAACTTATAAGCAAGTATATACAATAGTCTCTCATGGAAACACTTTTAGGCATTGCTGTGATGGTTGAATGATACTCTTCACATCTGAATACAAGACTGCGCATCAAATTTATGATGATTACACTGAAATCAAATTAAAAGATAAAACTGAAACATAAATTTCATTTGACAGGACTTATTTAATTAGTATTTTTTTAGTTGATCAATATTTCATCGTATATTGTTAGTACACTGTTCTGAGAATTCTTTTCTTTTGAAGAAAACTTTACCAAAAATATGACTTTGATTAAAAGTTAAAAATTTCATGATTTTAAATCAAATTTCAGGGCACTAACCACTATTTTTGATAATAAAACAAGTGATATATCCAAGTTTCAATTACCAATTTGGATTGCAATTTTCTTCAAGTTAGACATATAAAGGGCCATATCTTTTGTTATTTTCTAGAAGAAAAAAATATGTCATCAATGTCTGACCCTAGATTATAAGCAGGATTGCAAGTTACTGTATCTAGATGTGAGTTGTCGAGGTAGAGGTGTACTCGAATTGAGATAAAAATTTAAACTCAGCATGATAAAGTCAGTTAGTTAGTTGTTATATATATATATATATATATATATGTGTGTGTGTGTGTGTGTGTGTTTATGTATGTATAGCTAAAATAGACAAGACAACATACTGTCACATAAAAAAATAATTATAAATATTTTGAAAGATCTCTTTGAGAGTCCGAGTATTAGCAAGAATGACAATTATTCTTTAAAAAAAACCAAAGAGAAATATGCTGATAAGACACAGATGCCCCCACCAATTTGAAGCATAAACATTTAAGTCACACAAGAACCATAACCCCATTAAATTTTGTAAGAAAATGGTGAAAACTGAACTAAACCTAGGCCTTCTTCATGGAAAGCATCAGTCTAAATAACAATTTGATCCATAAATTCCTTTAAAGGAAACAAAATTCACAATCGAAAAAACTGCACTGAAGGGACTGACAAACATGTGTAACACAATATACCCTGTCCATTGCCATGGATGGGGCATAAAACAAAATTACTACAAAGAAAAGTGTAATGATAATGTAAAACACCTTTATTAAAATGGGCTTATTGTGACCTAACTGTTGTTGGCAGTTTGGATGGCAATTAGTCACATATACTAGATATGAAATAAAAACTGTGACATCTAAAGCACACCAAAGAAAAATCTACCAAAGTAAGTTCATTACAAAATAAACACTTATTGACATGCTTCATAGAAAATAACACATATTTCAGTGTAACCTAGACAAAAAAGTAACAGTAAGTACTTAATTTTAACATGCATATAAAAAGTCAATTATACATAAATGTTCATGCAAACATACTCACTTAAATTTAATTATAAGAGCATATTTATTGAGCAGAATTCCAGGCTACTTCTATGGATGTCTCTGACAATTAAAAAGTTTTCCTTGGTCCTGCTTATAGAACAGCCCTGTTTAAAGCCTCCATAAAATCTTCAAATAACACCAGATTGGAAAAGAAGACATTTTTGTATGAATGAAGGAGGGGGTGGCCCAACATTCTTTAAAGTGGTGCAAAGGGTGAATTAAGGAATTATCAGCATAGGGTTATTACTGATTATCTCCCCTTATGTTTTTTTTTTTGAGAACCCCACACCTTCCCTACAATATTATTCCTTGAAAAATAGATAACAAACTTTATAGAACACAGCTGTCCTTAGCAGACTGATTACTCTATTTTTTTGCTTGTCTTTTCTTTCCACCACCCCAGCCCACACTCCTGTTGACATCAGGTGATCTCCATGACATTTTTTCCTTAGTATGAAGTGTCAGAGCTAAGCCAGTCTTGATTGTAGGAAGTATGCTGCTCCTGCCTGAAATGAAAATAAATGTGTTGAGAAATACCATTCTCATTTGATGGTTTAAAGTAGGGAAGTGTTAACAAGAGGCAGTCCAAACTTAACCATTATTTGGGAAACAAGTTGCTAAAAAAAGGAATCTGATTGGCTGTTTGGTCAATACTACACAACAATGCAACTGACAAGTGAAACTGGAAATTTGATTGATCAAATATCAGTTTTAATGATGGTGGAAAGGACATAATCAGCCTACAACTCCATGCACCAAGAGATTAACAATTAGTATTAGATTTGTCATACCTTCTTTGAAACAAGTAAACTATACAGCAAAGTCCACCTGCTTGATCAATTTACACATCATGCAAAACATATGGACACCAGTGAAAACCAGTTGGGCCCCTTCCAGCCCAACCTACTGGTTTGAAATCTCAATCTTCAGCTAATTTGGGGCATGGGTTGATCTATTGTAACATTTGCTTTAAACCTCTGCAGTCATAGTTTTGTTTAAACTGTTACTTCAAACTTAGCTTTGTTTCATATTTCTGCAAATACAAAAAACAAAGCAATGATGAACTCTGACCTAACCATTTTATTTGTTTCACATTTTATTAAATGTATAAAGCATATTTAATTAAAGTAAAATCTGTGCTGACAATCTCTTGCATAGAAAGTCCACCTGTCAATGAAGAATCTATTTATTTTAATTACATATCCATTTAATCTAACATGGCCATGTGTTATTTAATACTGATGTTCAGTCCATATGTCCATATATCTAATCCAGTGAGGAACTATATAAGGTTTTCACTGGTGTCCATATGCTTCAATACTCCAAATCAAACCTTCCCCAAAAATCTCAATCTGTTTTGAATTCCTTTCACACTGTCTACTGGTGAAGTGTAAAAATAGGGGACAAGTAATAAATATTAAATTACATTTATGTTTTTTTCTAAGTTGGGGAAAGAATTTGTTTTGATATAGTATATGAATATGACTTTGTTTCATGGCCTTGATGGATTCCTATATCATACACAATTTTTATTCTGACCTGAAAAAAAAAACATGTAGTTTTGTGTATTACTCATATACTTTATCTATACAACTTATTGTGATATAAATCCCACCTGAACTATAATAATTAAAACTTTCTAGTGCTACACAATCTTTAAAAGCTGATATCTTTCCTATGTTACCTTCTGAGTGAACTGATCCCCCAGAAGACAATCGCCTATTCATGTGGTCCCCCTGAACACTGCCACTCTCTACTGACTGCAGCTCTAAAGACATTGGACTGCTCTGTAAAACAGTAAGATGACACAGTTATAACCACCTAATACAATTTAATTTGAGAAATGGTTTAAACAAAAATTAGGATGGAAGAAATACATTAATAATGAATGAATAATTGTTTTTATCTTTTTATCTCTCTACCAAGCTATATATGTATGGCACTTTCTCACTAAACAGCTTTTATTATATAAGGTGATTTATGGATCCCATTTTGTTATATAGTAGTAAAAAACACCTTTTATTATATAAGGTGATTTATGGATCCCATTTTGTTATATAGTAGTGAAATTATATGTATAACGTACTTCATTATAAGGTAGTTTCATTATAAAGCAGTAGACTCTATGGCTCCCAAGGATTGTGTTATAATGATGGAGTACTGCATCTGTTTGCCTATCTACAGTACAAAAAAAACTGTCTACAAATAACTCACAAGGGACTGCCCCTTATGGACATGTGTCTTTTATATGGAAGTTAAAATAAAAATAATAAAAGGAAATCATAATTAAAAACTGAACTTCACATTTTACAGGCTTCATGAGGTCATCAAGCTTAATAATAAATTACATTGTATGAATGGCCATAGTGAAGTGAAGGACACTTGTGTACAAAGTAGTCACACTGCTTGAATGGCCAGAGTGAAGGACACTAATATAGTCAATTACTCTGCTTGAATGGTGATGTGTGATTTGGATTTTTAAGTTAGCTTTAAAAAAATTTCAGTCATATTGCTATGATGTCTACAGTGTGGCAATTTATAGTGATGTCTAGCACTGAGGAATCATGCCGCAGACATGCAGCATTATGTCCCACCCAATCACATTATCCTGACACCAGGCAGACCAGTCCTAATGCTAACCTCTTAATGCTGAGCACATAGCAAGGCAGTTGTAAGCATCATTTTTATAAGTCTTTGTTATGACTCGGCTGGGGTTCAAACCCATGACCTCCCACATCTGAGGTGGATGCTCTAACCACTTACACCACCGGAGTGGTCTACACTGCTTGAATGGAAACACTTAAGTGAACATCACTTGTACACAAAATAGGCAATTACACTGTTGAATGTTCATAGTGAAAGTGAAGGCCACTTCTATACAGAATAGTTAATTACGTAGCTTAAATGATGCCACTTGTGCAAAGAATAGCTAATTATGCTGGTTAAATGGCCATAATGATAAAAATACCACTTGTGCATAGAATAGTCAATTATACTGTTCAAATGGAATAATGAAGAGAATACCCCTTGCGCATGGAATAGTGAAGCTTTTAATATCTTTGACTTCATGAAACCTGTAAAATATTAAGTTTTGATCTTATAACTACATATAGTTATACAATAATAAAACTTGCGAATAAATAACAGAACTATTATTTAATCATTGTGTGCAAATATTGTCCAAACACACAGGAAAGGTGCATTAATACTGTGAAGATTATTAGATAACTGGAGAGCCTGATGTTTTAATGTTCAGGGCAGTTGTGTTTTTACTATAGCAATGGTTTGATTAATTAGGGCTGTCAATTATAATGGGACTGTCTGGCTGAGGGAGGTGATCCTAGGGAGTGAGAAGACCCTTGTCTGCTTTCATGTGTCAAGCACCAGGTTTCAATTAGACTGAATTATGGACTGGAAAAGTGGTTTTTAATTAGACTCACAGACTTGAGAGGAAGAGGGGGTTTTAGCTTTCAGTGAAAAATATAATTTGGATTTTCTCCCTCTGTTCCAAGAGACAGGTTGTAGTTCTTGAAAGAATTAGGAATTTTCCTTGTGTAATGCAACACAAGGGTAGACAAGTGTATATAGTGCATATTGTAAATAAATATGTAAATAGGAGATTTGTTTTATGGATTTATTTCTGAACCAATCAAGTTACAATACATTATCAGGTGGGGACAACCTAGAAACAGGATTACATGTTTACACTAATATGTCATTTTGGAGATCTTGAAACCAAAAGTTTATGTGCACTTTCTTGTGAATTTAGCTGTGTGTGATATAATCATAAACTGTTTTCTTTATTTATTCTGTACATTTTCTGATCTCATATATATATAAGGCTTTATTTACAAACATATGCATGTACCTTTATGTAGTTATCTGGCCAAATATACAAACCTGATGTGATTTTAACCAACCCAAATTCTTGTTAAAAAATCCTAGAAAAAATATACTGCTATACATCTACTGCTAATAAACTCTGTGCACTTCATTTCTTCTAGCAGTGCAGCTAGATAAGAATTGAATAAATTGGGTATTTTACACCATGATTTGGAACTAATTTTTAAAAATAAATTTGATGGGGTATTTTGTGAACAAAGCAAAACAGAAACTTTAAACAACAATACTAGACTGAGTGTTAATAATGATCAAGCTTGTTATTCATTATTTAGAGTCCATCAAATAGCTTATTGACCAAGACTATTTTCAAGTGTGTTTCATTATGTGGCTTGTTTCAATGAGTGTTCCCACTCTGATCAAGTTCTAACATTGTAAATGTATAAGAAACATCTGGAACGTGTCCCCATAAACTAAGTGTAGTTTATATTGATAAAATACACCATCATACAAAATGGAACTATACTTATAGCAGGATTTGTACTTAATGCTCAAAATTTAAATTCTTTCACATAATTTTAATGCACTGAACATTTCCTTTATGTATTTTTGGCGACACATCTTGTATAAAGCTTTGTTCTGGGCAAAAAAAATTTCTATGCATTGGCATTTCATGTCATTTATCTGCAAATAATAATATACATGTACTAACGGCTTCCATAACAACCATGAATATTAAATAGCAAAATACTTGTAAATTTGTTAACTCATTAACCCCTGGCACCGCGTTTATGCGGCAGGAGGTGGTAGCCTACTTCTGAGCTCTGTAGCGTCAAGGTCATGTATGACACAATAAAGTGGGTGGTATTATAGAAAGGTAGAGAGATGTAGTTTTATGATGATACCAAATAATATGGATGTTCTAGTTGCACTACAAAATACAGAGGGAAAAACGTAACTTTTTGGACCCGAGTTTTTTCTAGCCAAAATTTGCCTGAGGTCGGAATCCGATTTTGTGTCTGGATTTTAGACTTTTTGGCCTCAGATCTAAGACAGACCGGTCTGAACTGCACACAGACAGGTGAACCTTTGCAAAAAGTAGGATAAGATGGGCATTTAGAATAAAGAGTGGTCTCAACACGAAAAGGATATGTCCATTAAGCAAAAAAAAAAAAAAAAACTCCAACTTTTACCCTTCTGCTCATGCTCAGGTGAAATAGCCAATGAAAAATGATGTTTCTAACACAACTAGACATTAGGTTAACCTAAAATGTCTTGGAGGTCGATGTATTAGGATGTATTCAGAAAGAGCCCCCAAAATGGGTTTCCTACTCGCATTTCAGGCGAAAACGACAAAATCCTCCAGGGGTTAATGTGTTAATACTTTACTTGGGTAAAAATACTGCACAGATTTACAAAGTAAGAGTACAGCAACTGAGAAATCATAACTGAAAATAATATCAGACCATGTTTAACATTTATCTAATAAACAAAATCTATCAGTATGTAAGAAGATTCCACAGATAGAAGAAAGACATGCGTGTCAATTGTATGTTATACAAATTTGGAAACAGCCAATGTAAAAGCTGAATTTGATTTAGATCTTGTCTCTTACAACAAGTTGTACTCTGGATCTTCCTGCCACCATCTCTGGATCCAGTTTGGGTAGATTACTCTCACTTCCATATGCTGTCCTCTTCCCATAGCTGTAACCAGGAATTTCCTTTGTTATAATCAGTATAGATAGAAATTATAAAACTCAGGCATACCTGTATACATGAACATTATCACGCATTGATCTATATCTGATATAAAAAATAATAAGAATAACTAAGAAGACAAGTAAATTCCTCTCTACAAAGTTGAACTCATACTTGCCAACCCTACAAAGACCTCAATAATGCAGTCAAAATTTTTCCTTAAATTAGGCTTGTTTTCAATAAGGTTTAGTGAAAACATACATTCAAAAACTTGGAAAACATACATTCAAAAACTTTATAATTGTGGTCTGAAGGCAATATTATATTCAACTATTTGAAAAGTATATTTCAGCCTGAATGATCTCCATTTCAGTTTCGGAAATTGTGGTTCCCTACCCCCTGGAGGTCAATGATTTCTTGATAAATCTATCAACTCCATCATACACAATACTCAAACTGAAATGACATTAAGTACAATAAATGTTATTGTTGCCTTTCTTGCTTTTTCCCCTCAAGTAGAGTCATGTGTTTAAATGCTGTTTTTAATACATCTATGCCAATTGTTTGGATATTAAACAGGCTAATTGTTTTTAATATTTCTAAGCCAAATGTTTGGATATTAAACAGGCTAATTGTTCTTAATACTTCTGTGCCAACTGCTTGGACTTTAGCAAGCTAATTGTTTTGAATACTTCCGTGCCAATTTTTTGGAATTTAAATAGGCTAATTGTTTTTAATACTACTGTGCTAATTGTTAGGATTTTGAACAAGCTAATCGTTATTAATATTTCTATGCCAATTGTTTGGATTTTAGCAGACAAACAATTTTTAATACTTCTGTGCCAATTGCTTGGATTTTGAACGGACTGTTTATTTTAATACTTTTATGTCAACTGTTTGGATTTTGAACAGGATAATTGTTTTTGATATTTCTATGCCAGTTGTTTGGATTCTGAACAGGCTAATTGTTTTTAATCATACTGCTATGATATTTGCAGTGTGAAAGTTTATAGTGATGTCTAGCATTGGGGCATCATGCCACAGACATGGAGCACGATGTCCCACCTGATCACATTATCCTGACACCAGGCAGACCAGTCCTAACACTAATCTTTTAATGCTCAGCATTAATGCTGAGTACCATTTTTATAAGTCTTTGGTATGACTAGGTCAGGATTCGAACCCATGATATCAAACATCCAAGGAGGACACTCTAACACCTTAGGCCACCAGAGTGGTCTATTTGGATTTTGCATAGGCTAATTGTTGTTAATACTTCTTTGTCAATTGTTTGGATTTTAACAAGCTAATTGCTTTTAATACTTCTGTGCCAATTGTTTGGATTTGAATAGGCTAATTGTTTTTAATACCTCTGTGCCAATTGTTTGGATTTGAATAGGCTAATTGTTTTTAATATTTCTATGTCAATTGTTTGGATTTTAACAAGCTAATTGTTTTAACACTTCTATAACCATTGTTTGGATAGTGAACATGTTAACTGTTTTGAATACTTCTGTGCCAATTGTTTAAATTTTGAACAGGCTATTTGTTTTTAATACTTCAATGCCAATTGTTTGGATTTTAACAGGCTAATTGTTTTTAATATTTTTGTGCCAATTGTTTGAATTCTGAACAGGTGAATTGTTTTGAATACTTCAATGTCAATGGTTCAAATGTTAGCTGGCTATTTGTTTTTAATATTTCTATGCCAATTTTTGGATTTTTAGCAGGTTAATTGTTTTTAATACTTCAGTGTCAATGGTTTGAATTTTAACAGCTTACTTGTTTTTAATATTTCTGTGCCAATTCTTTGGATTTTGAACAGGTTAATTTATTTTTAATACTTCAGTGTCAGTGGTTCGAATTTTAACAGGCTATTTGTTTCTTTCACCTTCAATGTATCTTCATTTACTGGATGAAATTTTCTGATATGCAAAAGATCACGTTGGCAGTTTACATTAATATGGGTATATTAAAGCATCTGAGATACATTTACTTTATTCCCTGACCAACTCCAATGAGTCAAAAACCTGGATGCAAACAAAAAACCCAGACAAGCTAGTATGCAGCTTTGACAACAGTTTTGTGTATTTTTTGCTATAGCTCCATAAATCCATAATTTTAAAAGGCTAATTTCTATAAGCCTAATGGTAGAACATGAGTTGGCAGGTCTGTCAACTATAAGAAGTTCAAGTTCCCATAACATTCAACTTCTTTATACAATCATTTCTCATAACAACCATTATTTTTTGCATCCTGACTTTTATTGTCCACTTACATTTTCTCTTTATTAAACAACTACTTTCCTTAAACATCCAAAATTGTACCTTTACTAAGATGGTTGTATAGAAGTGTTGCATTGTAGACACCGAGGAGGTAATTGCAACGTTTTTTCCATGCCTTCATTATACTGATTTTATAAAGTAAACTGGCCTCAAACCACAAGGAAACCAAAACTTGATTGCTTCAACTGACCTGGAGATTGTAGCTTAATAACAAAAATTATAACCATGTGTATCTACTGTGTTTAATACAATGTAGCTACAGTATACAATTCCTGAATGTTCATAATATGAAAACCATGCATTGATATGTTTTTTAATTTATTTCTTCAACAAATATTATAAGACAAAAAGTTACATACATCTACAAGCTCACATACACTTTATGCTGATTTCAAATCTTTATATTCCTTATACAACTGCAAGAAGATTTATCTAAAATGCACATGCAAAACTGATTTATGTTAGCATTCCTATCATTATTATTATTAAACTTTCCTAGATTGTACCTACCTCCAATCAGAATCAATAGTTAATTTTGTTATATATATTTAATTTGCTTTGTTTGTTTGTTAGTTTTATTTTTTATTTTATTTCATTACATGGTATTGTATGTAACACTGAATGTTGGACTTGACCTTGTCCAAACTGAGTTCATTTCTTATTCTGAAGGTTATTTTCTATTAAGTAATGTTTGGTTTTTTTTATAGAAGATGCTAATTGTGACCTGAGTTCAAGTAGAGAACTATATAATCTTATAACTGTGAGGACTTGGTCATTTGTGCTTTAACATCTAGCACTTTAAAGTTGTATTATGTTATGTCCAGTTGGGATGAATATTTTTCTTCAAATTATTCAAGTGATTATTTTCTCTGAAAATACAAAAGGGCTCTTAAAAATATCTTGGATAAAGACATTCACTGGAATTTATACTGAATTCAAACCTGGAATTATATTACTGTGATTCAACAAAAGACTGCTGACACATGAACACTCTATAAGCTATAATGTCGGTCCCTTAACTAAGACCAAGTCAGGTAACCAATACTTGTTGACCATAATGTGCACATCAACAAGATTCCCAAAGGCAACTCCTTTGAGGAATATTAAAACTAAAACAATAGTAAAAGCTTTGATAAAGTTGTTTACTCAATTTGGCCTTCCCAAATCTGTACAATCTGATCAAGGGTCAAATTTTATGTCTGGAATTTTCCAGCAAGCTATGCTTAAATTAGGCATCCAACAATTCAAGTCAAAAGTGAAATTAAGGTACAATAGAACCACTATGGAGAGAATTTTTCAGTCTAGTGATAGAGTTCTGTCTCTCTTGCTCATTCTTCAGAATTTTCTTCAGATTAGGTATTATGGCCCTTACAAAGTTAGGAAGAAAATGAATGAGATAAATTATAATAATAGTACTCCTGGGATGTAAATAAATTAAAGGAGTACCAGTATTTTGATAGAAATAGCCAGGTTAATCACGCAATTAATTTAGTTGTACCTGTCTCACACAGTTAGGATTTAAGCGAAGGAATGCAATCAGACTGTATTGACTTTATAGTAACAAATCTTCAGAATTCAGAAATTATGAATAATATAGACCAGAACCTTTCATATTTGCAGCAGAAAGAAAAGAATTAACTAAAACAATTATTACTTGAATATGAGCACATATTTCTAGATGTTCCTACAAGAACAAATAAAATCTACCATGACGGTGAAATTGTAAATTCCACATCTGTGAAACAACACCCTAACAGGATGAACCCTCTCAAACAGGAATGTTTGAAAAAAGAAATTCAGTATTTGCTGGAGAATGATTTCATACACCCAAGTAAAAGTGACTGGAATTCACTATGTATACTTGTTCTGAAACCAGATAATTTCTGCAGGTGCACTGGTTATAAAAAGGTGAACAGTGTGATTAAACAGATTCATTTCCATTACCAAGAATCAATGACTGCATTGATAAAATTGGAAATGCAAAGTATGTCACCAAAATTTGACCTTCTGAAAGGATTTTGGCTAATTCCACTGACGGAAAGGGCAAAGGAAATTTCAGCATTTGTGACTCCAGATGGACTTTATCAATATAAAGTGATGCCGTTTGGGATGAAAGGTTTGACTAGTACCTTTCAATGTTTAATGAACATGATTACATCTGGTCTAGATAATTATGATGCTTACATCGATGATGTCATCATCTACAATGACACCTGGAAAGATCATTTAGTGACAATTCAGAAATTTTTTGACAGACTCACTGATGAAAATTTGAAAATTAATTTATCCAAAAGTGAGTTTTGCCATCTTTATGTAACATTTCTAGGACATATTATTGGACATGGACAAGTTAAACCTATAGATGCTAAGGTCGAGGCTATTTCTGAATTCCCTGTGAATATCAGTAAAAAGCAACTGAAGCGATTTTTTTGGTATGGCTGGATACTATCAGAAATTTAGTTCCAATTTTTCCATAATTTGCTGAACCCCTGACAACTTTATTGAGCAATCAAACCAAATTTCATTGGTCTGAAAAATGTCAGTAGGCTTTTGATAAGTTAAAGGCCATAATTAAGAGTGCACCAGTTCTTACAGCTCCAAATTTCAGTCAATATATAAACTGTCTGTTGATGCAAGTGATATTGGGGTTGGAGCAGTATTGATTCAAGAAAACAAAAATGGTGTAGATCATCCAGTGTGCTCTTTTTTTAAGAAATTAAAAAAGCACCTGAGAAATTATTCCACAATCAAGAAGGAATGTTTGGTTTTGATACTGTCATTACAACACTTTGAAATTTACATTAGTTCAGCTCCTTCTCTGATTATTTTGCTTAGTGATCACAACCCCCTTACTTTCACTGGCAAAAATGAAAAACAAAAATCAGAGATTATTCAGGTGGAGTTTGATGTTGCAGGAATATAATATTGACATCAGGCACATCAAGGTAAAAGACAATTTAATAGCAGATGCACTTTCATGTGTATAGAAATATATTGTTTCATGTATACTTTGTGTCATTCATAAAATTTCATCTTATGTAAAAAAAAAATTTCATACGTATATTTGACTAATAGTAAAAAGAGAGCTTTATTGCATAAATCTTTCTTTTTCTTTACGAAGGGAAGTGTAAAGCATATTTAATTTGCTTTGTTTGTTAGTTAGTTTTATTTTATTTTATTTCATTACATGCTATTGTAATGTAAAATTGTATGTTGGACTTGATCTTGCCCAAAACTGAGTTCATTTCTGCTTGACCCAAATTGGCTTTTTTATTTTATTCATTGTAAACAACTAATACATAGTTAAATTATTCTCTATATGTATGGATTTAAAATCAGTATTATTATTAATAGAAGTAAATATGTTTATTTGGGTCAAGGTTTTGGATTTTCCTAAGTGAATTAGGATCATTTGTGTGTGTGTGTGTGTGTGTGTGTGTGTGTGTCTGTGTGTGATTTGGATTTTTAATGTAGCTTTAACAAATTTTCAGTCATATCGCTATGATGTCTGCAGTGTGGCAGTTTATAGTTATGTCAAGCACTGAGGCATCATGCCGCAGACATGTAGCATGACATCCCACCCAATCACATAATCCTGACACAAGGCCGACACTAACACTAACCTCTTAATGCTGAGTGCCTAGTGAGGCAACTGTTAGTACCATTTTTATGAGTCTTTGGTATGACTCAGCTGCGTTCAAACTCATGAACTCCTGTATCCAAGGCAGATGTGCTAACTGATAGGCCACCAGAGCAGTTATATATACTGTAACTGAAAGGATTTTATCATTTGTGTTTTAACATCTAGCACTTTCAAGTTGTATATTTTATGTTGTGACCAGTAGTTTTGAGCTGGAATCTTTTTCGTTCAAATTATTGAATTCAAGTGATTATTTTCTTTGGAAATACAAAAGTGCTCTGATAAAATTCTTGGATAGAGACATTCACTGGAATTTATAGTGTATTCAAACCTGGAACTATATTTCTGTGATTCAAAAAAAGACTGTGGCACATCAACACACTAAGAGCTATAACAGACAAGTCATCACCTTCAGTTTTGGGTTTTATTCTGGACTTTTACTGAATTTTATTCAGGACTTTAAATTGCTAGGTCTTGTCTCAGTAATTCCTGTATTATTTGGGGATTTAATTTGCAATACCTAAGTTCTTTTTTTCTCATTTTTACTTTGTATTCTAGGGGAAATAAATTATTTGTTGAATTTTACAAAGCTTGTTGAATTTCATTCTTTTCTGTTGCTTATTTTAAGAGTATAGACTCGTAACAATATTAAGAAAATGATTTAGGTTAACTTGACTTTTAATTTTCTACATAGATGTATTAGTCATATATATTCAATCAGTCCAATCTGAAATGGTAATTTTCTTCACTTACTCCTGATTGATGATAGAGTCTGTAATGTTGTAGTCACCCACTTGTGTATGAAGCCATTCATATGTTCTGTTGACCATGGCCTTCATCTCTTCCTGCTTCCTGTGGTCTTGTCTCTCAATTTCATCTTTACGTGCTATAAACAAATTGTAACTCTTAAAAATATTCTCCACAATGCATTATTATTATTTACCATATATACTCATTTATAATTCCAGTCCAACTACAAACTGCACAGATCCAGATTTCCTGGTGCATAATGCATGGTAGATTTTGATCTGTGCAGTCTTTTAGGAGTAATTAGTAGAACAAACAACACAGATCATGATCTGCCAGTGCAATATGCAATAGCAGATCAGGGTCTATACTGTTTGCTGTTGGACAGATTATAAGTGAGTATATATGTTACAATGTAGTGCCAAAATGTAGCATTAAATAAGTGTCATCAAGATAGGAAGTCCCACCCAGTCCTATATTTATGTATAAACTCCATCTAAAAATACCCTCTGGGTATACCATTCTCCATGAATTTACTAATTTTACAAGTACCCTGTTATCTACCACTATCCATATATTTACTAATTTTACTAGTACCCTATGGTCCACAATTCTCCATATATATATGTTCTGTTTGGTATATATTTATAATTCTTTGTAATAAATCCTATATACCTTGATTTCTTTCATAGGAATCTGGAACGACTGTGTAGATATATGAGAATTAATTACTAGGTCGTCATGTGAGTGTGTCTGCTACACACGAGTTCATATAACACCAATTCAGTGCAATCATTTTTTGGTGATGCATGCTTAGTCATGACGGGATATGGGCTGGTGTGTGCAGGCAAGGTGATGGGTGCCGTTTACTCACGGACCTGGGTTCGAATCTCCGTAGAGTATGAATTAAAATTCCCTAACTTGTATGATAATATTATTTGTATTAAATTATTAATTCTGCCTACTATTATCAAGCATTCTTCTATAGAATCCAGGGAAAGCACTTTCTGTTCTGTTTGGTATATATTTATAATTCTTTGTTATAAATCCTATATACCTTGATTTCTTTCATAGGAATCTGGAACGACTGTGTAGATATATGAGAATTAATTACTAGGTCGTCATGTGAGTGTGTCTGCTACACATGAGTTCATATAACACCGATTCAGTGCCATCATTTTTGGTGACGCGTGCTTAGTCGTGACGGGATATGGGCTGGTGTGTGCAGGCAAAGCGATGGGTGCCGTTTACTCGCGGACCTGGGTTCAAATCTCCGTAGAGTAAGAATTAAAATTCTCTAACCTGTATGATAATATTATTTATATTAAATTATATATATATATATATATATATATATATATATATACACACACTAATTTTACTAGTACCCTATGTCTAACATTCTCCACATATTTACAAATTTTACTAGTACCCTCTGGTCTAACATTCTCCATATATTTTTTAAATTTACCAGTACCTCTGGTCTAACATTCTCCATATATTTTTTTTAATTACCAGCACCTTCAGGTTTAACATTCTCCAGTTATTTACTAAATTTACCAGTACCCTATGGTCTAACATTCTCCATATATTTACTAAGTTTACTAGTACCCTCTGGTCTAACATTCTCCATATATTTTTTAAAATTGCCAGAACCCTCAGGTCCAATATTCTCCAGTTATTTACTAAATTTACCAGTACCCTCAGGTCTAACATTCTCCAGTTATTTACTAAATTTACCAGTACCCTCTGGTCTAAGATTTTCCATATATTTACTAGATTTACCAGTACCCTCTGGTCTAACATTCTCCATATATTTACTAGATTTACCAGTATCTTCTGGTCTAATATTCTCCACATATTTACTAAATTTACCAGTACCTACTGGTCTAACATTCTTAATATATTTACTAAATTTACCAGTATCCTCTGGTCTACATTATCCATATTTTTACTAAATTTACCAGTACACTCTGGTCATCCATTCTCTATATTTTTACTAAATTTACCAGTACCCTCTTGTCTAACATTCTCCATATATTTACTAAATTTACCAGTACCCTCTGGTCTACCATTCTCCATATTTTTACTAAATTTACTAAATTTACCAGTACCTGCTGGTCTAACATTCTCCAGTTATTTATTAAATTTACCAGTACTTTCTGGTACAATATTCTCCACATATTTACTAAATTTACCAGTACCCTCTGGTCTAACATTCTCTGTTATTTACTAAATTTACCAGTACCCTCTGGTCCAAGATTCTCCAGTTATTTACTAAATTTACCAGTACCATCTGGTCTAACATTCTCCTGTTATTTACTAAATTTACCAGTACCCTCTGGGTTATTTACTAGATTTACTAGTACCTTCTGGTCTAACATTCTCCATATATTCACAAAATTTACCAGTACCCTCTAGTCTAACATTCTCCAGTTATTTACTGAATTTACCAGTACCCTCTGGTCTACATTCTCCATATTTTTACTAAATTTACCAGTACACTATGGCCTACCATTCTCCGTCTTTTTTCTAAATTTACCAGTACCCTCTGGTCTAGCATTCTCTATATATTTACTAAATTTACTAGTACACTCTGGTTTAACATTCCCCATATCTTTTTTAAATTTACCAGCACCCTCTGGTCAACCAATCTCCATATTTTTACTAAATTTACTAGTACCTTCTGGTGTACAATTCTACATATTTTTTACTAAATTTACCAGTATCCTCTGGTCTAACATTCTCCATATTTTTACTAAATTTACTAAATGCAGCAGTACCCTCTGGTCTAACATTCTCCAGTTATTTACTAAATTTACCAGTACCCTCTGGTATAATATTCTCCAAATATTTACTAAATTTACCAGTACCCTCTGGTCTAACATTCTCCATATATTTACTATATTTACCAGTACCCTCTGGTCTAACATTCTCCAGTTATTTACTAAATTTACCAGTACCCTCTAGTTTAATATTCTCCAGTTATTTACTAAACTTACAAGTACCCTCTGGTCTAACATTCTCCATATATTTACTATATTTACCAGTACCCTCTGGCCTAACATTCTCCATATATTTACTAGATTTGCCAGTACCTACTGGTCTAACATTCTTAATATATTTACTAAATTTACCAGTACCCTCTGGTCTACATTATCCATATTTTTACTAAATTTACCAGTACATTCTGGTCTTCCATTCTCTATATTTTTACTAAAATTACCAGTACCCTCTTGTCTAACATTCTCCATATATTTACTAAATTTACCAGTACCCTTTGGTCTACCATTCTCCATATATTTTTTAAATTTAACAGTACCCTCTGGTCTACCATTCTCCATATTTTTACTAAATTTACTAGTACCCTCTGGTCTACCATTCTCCATATTTTTACTAAATTTACTAAATTTACCAGTACCCTCTGGTCTAACATTCTCCAGCTATTTACTAAATTTACCAGTACCTTCTGGAATAATATTCTCTGCATATTTACTAAATGTAGCAGTACTTTCTGGTCTAACATTCTCCAGTTATTTACTAAATTTACCAGTACCCTCTGGGTTATTTGCTAGATTTACTAGTACCTTCTGGTCTAACATTCTCCAGTTATTTACTGAATTTACTGGTACCCTCTGGTCTATATTCTCCATATTTTTACTAAATTTACTAGTACACTTTGGCCTACCATTCTCCATCTTTTTTTCTAAATTTACCAGTACCCTCTGGTCTAGCATTCTCTATATATTTACTAAATTTACTAGTACACTCTGGTCTAACATTCCCCATATATTTTTTAAATTTAACAGTACCCTCTGGTCTACCATTCTCCATATTTTTACTAAATTTACCAGTACCTTCTGGTCTACCATTCTCCTTATATTTACTAAATTTACCAGTACCTCCTTCCGGTCTACCATTCTCCATATATTTACTAAATTTACCATTACCCTCTGGTCTACATTCTTCATATATTTACTAGATTTACCAGTACCTTCTGGTCTACCATTATCCATATATCTACAAAATTTACCCATACTCTCTGTTCTAATATTCTTCATATATTTACTAAATTTATCAGTACACTCTGGTCTACATTCTCCATATATTTACTAAATTTACCAGTACACTCTGGTCTAACATTCTCCATATATTTTTTTAATTTACTGGAGACCTATGGTGCAGAAAAATGTCCAATGTGACCAAATTCTACATACTGAAAGACACCTCTATGCATCTTGCTTGACATATTACCAAGTTTAATTAAAATATCTTGAACTGTTTGAGAGTTATGTTCTAGAAGCAAAAATGTTTATGTTTAGACAGACAGACAGTAGTAGCAGATGCAGGGCTTATGGCATCAATTAAAAGTAAAGTTCTAAAATGCAAATATAAACAACTGAAATAAAACTCTAGTAAGATAAAGCCTTCCAAAAAACCCCTAAACATTAGGTACCAAATGATAAAAACTGAGAGGTAATTATGTTAAAATTCAGACAGACTGAGGGAGATATGGATAGCTGTCCCCTCCCAGTATGTAATACTGGAGGAATAACACAAGATAAAACCAAGACCTGCAGGTTGAGCCCACAATCAAAGCATTGCTGCAAAATGTGTGATTTTGGCCATAATGTGAAAAGGTTGAGTAAGCATATTAAATAATGACTTGTTTTAGCTTCATACTGACTTATCCAAAATTTGAAAAAAAAATCCATTAAGAAATATAAACAAATGAAAAAGCTTTAACCAAAACCTGAATGCAAACTTTGTACATGTATAACAGTGATCTTGACCCCAAGTTCAAAGAGAAGAGGAAGTATGTCATAGATTCAGTTGTCTTATCTTCATAATGAGTCATTTCAAATGTGAAGAAAATCGAAAATGGAGTTTAGGAAATGTAAGTAAACTGAAAAAGTTGAAAAAAATCCTGAATGCATATTTTTATGACTGAGACCTTGATCTCAATGTTAAACGGACAAATAAGATTGTCATGGAATCCATTATTTTAGCTTCATAATGATTCTTGCCAATTGTGATGAAAATCTACCTTGATGTTTAGGAAATACCTTAACCAAAACCTTAACAAAAATTTTCTGTATGTGACCTTGGGCCTGAAGGCAAAAGGGGTGAGACAGAATGTCATACAATGATTTGTCTTAGGTTCATAGTGATTTATTCAAATAAAGAAAATCTATCAAACGTTTTAGGAAATATAAGCAAATGAAAAACCACAACCTTAATGCTGATTTTATATGATTGTGTCCTTGGTCCCATGGTATAAAGAGTGAGTGTGTTATACACTGAATTATCTTACCTTCATAATGATTCATGTCAAGTGTGATGAAAATCTAGGAAGGATTTAGAAAATGAAAAATTTTAACCAAACCTTAATGAAGTGTTCTTGCCACAGTTGCTGCTGCCATCAGAAATGTGCCTGGTATGTCTTGCTTCCCACTAATGAGAGCGTAACAAAAAGGCAAGAAGACTGAGTCATCTACATCTTCCACAATGCCAAAGCATCTGCTTGGAGACAAATGGATGAGGTTTGCTCCAGAAATGGAAGTGTAGTGATGGATAGATAATGAAAAGACAGACTGACAAAAATATTAAATATAGAAACTGAAGAATTGTGAATAGTGAAAGGCACATCTGCATCACAGGTCTAATATGTGTACCAAAAGTTTAGAGACATCATAAAAAAGTTTTTGATTTTCGCCACATAAACAAAAGTGTGGATGGATGGATAAATTAACAAAAAAAAATTACAAATATTGTAAAGAAAGAATTGTGAATAGTGAAAGGCATATCTATGCACACGTCATCATGCAAAAACATGATTGTTTTAAAACTCTCAAACCCCCTGACATAGTCATACTTCTGAAAAACACAGTTTTCAATAATCTTAGGGAAAAAGAAATAAAAAGAGACAATGTTTTGACTACCACTATACAAAACAGAAGCATGCTTTATAAATAGTAAACAGTCTTGCTCAGAACCCATGTATCCTCTGGGCAGGTTCACATGAATAGTTAACATATTCTCAATTGGATAACCTCATGTTTTTATGTCACACACACTGACCCACCCTCAAAATATCAAAACACACTTTCTGAGTCCCCAAAACACCCTAACACTGTCTATGAATGCATCACATATGAATCTACACCACTAGTCTAATATGTGTAGCAAACGTATAAGATATCTTAAACTTGTTTGGAGTCATACTCCAGAAATAAATGTATGAATGACAGATGGGGGTTGATGTACACGCAGATGGATACAAATATTAAACATATTGATACTGAAGAATTGTACATATCTAAGGCTTAAATCTAAATGTGTACAAAATTTCATTGAGACATCTAAAGCAGTTCTGGAATTTTACCGAAGAAATTAAAGTATGGACAATGACTGGAAAGATGGATTGACAAATAAACAAAAACACTATAAATAATGAAAGTGAAGAATTATAAAAAGCATATGGGTATCAAATATATGTGATACCTTGACCAGTTTTAGAATTATACTCTAGAAATGAAAGTGTGAATAATGGACAGATGGATAAACAGACGAATTGATGAAAATGTTATAAATATTGAAACTGAAGAATTGTGAATAGCAAAGAGGCAAATTTGGACTACTAGTCTAAAATATATGCTTTTGGAGTTCTCAACTGGAAATAAAAAGCCTGGATAATGGATTAAGAGAAAAACAGAAAGAAAAAAAAAACATTGAAACTGAAGAACACTGAACAGCTAAAGGCACATCTGCACTACTAGTCCAATAGGAGCATGATGTATCATAGAAATACCTTGAATGGTTAGAGAGTTAAACTCCAGAAACTAAAATATTTATCTGTCTGATAGAAGGATTATGGGCAGGAAGACAGACAAAGTTATTAACAGATCCAAACTTTCGAACAAGAATATTTTGCGAATATTCAAATAAAACATTGGTATGCAAAATACCGTATATTCCCTAATTGATACCTTTACTCAAATTAATACCCCCTCCCCTTTTTTCAGAACAGAAAATTTAACAGATTCAGTGCAAGACCTGTGCTTTTCAATACCAGTCTGCTTCAGATCCATGAGTACAACAAAATGCTGCAGTAGTCTTAGTTGATCACACTGTTATCAACACTGTTATAATGTATATATCAATGTATAAATTGCTAAAGCTACAGGCACATATGTAGTGTTAAACACAACACTATAGCTGGGTGGCAAGTTCAAAGACTTACCAGTCCTACTTCAATCAGCTTCTGAGTGGGAACATGTGATGATTGATTGATAATTTCAACTGTGCTGATATTTATAAGGTTATAAGGACTGAATTTGGCAGAAAGATCCCTAGACGCACACATGGTTATTATAAGTGTACATCAAACAATGACTTTAGCTTTCATTATTGTGCTCTAACAAACACCCCCCATGAGGAAATGTATGCGATGCCCCAGGGGTATTAACTAGGGAATACAGAGTATTTGTTTTTTTGCCTAACAACTTTGGCAGCATTTTGCAAATGAAACAATGTGAAAGGCAGACTATGCTGAATTAGTTAACCTGAGAACAACTTCAAACAAGCTAAATAACCTGAAATTCCAACTCCAATTCACAAGGTAATCATAATGTCAAAACTCTCAATAGTCACACCAGGCCTGGCCCTAGGGTGTGCAGGGTCCAAGGCAGCATGCGGGGCCCATGGCAGCAAGCGATGAGCACGGGGCCCCAAGCAACAAAATTGCATTGCAGAGAAGCACGGGGCCCAAGGCGGTAGCCTCGTTCGCCTTGCCCTAAGGCCGGGCCTGAGTCATACTGCCCACTACGTCACCATCACTGTTCATTATACTCTTGCAAAGATAAAGTGTATTACGGCCAATTGATGAACATAGCACAGAATTTAGATTATATCAGTATGAAAGCTCTAAAACAAATTGTGAACTGCTGCCAGGCATAAATTCTATCAGGAGCAGTTGTAGTCATTCCTTGAAATCATTACCACTACCCCACCCCAATTCTCTTACCTTGGAAAGTTAACTACAATACATTCCTGCATCTGATCTAAAGCTAGCCACTCTGTTTTTGCTTTGCTGTGCATTAGTACAAAGGCAACTTATCAGCATATATTTTAACCTGAGCAGGGATTATTTCATTTTTTCCCAATGTCTTTTTTAAACTGACTGCTTTGTTGGGAATCCTGCTTTACCCATGAAAACTAATGGTTTACTCCCAAACATGGTTGAGGCAGGAAATTAGGAACCTTGTATTTGTCCAGGTAGAGATTACATTTTATGCTGTTTTACAAAAGCCACATTGCCAATTCACATAATGCAATGTACATCTTGCATTTAAAATGAGGTCAATGCCTGTGTATGAGATTCAGTTAAAACTATTTACCAAATCTAAAATATGAGTTTCTTATGACTAGCAGAAACTCCAAATGTCTAATTTGATAATTTTATAGACAGTCAATTTTACAGTCAGTCAAGAAGTCCAGAGACCTGCAGTCAGCATATCTAAATTAAATTAAATTAGGAACATGCCCATGTGATATTTTACTTTGTACAGCGATCCCATTGGAGATGGCTATCATATACTAGTAAGATGGCAAATCCAGACCTACAATTAACATGTCCAGATTTATGTCCATGCAATACCAACTGTGAACAAATCACTTCCCAGAGACACATTTGAGATAATCACTGCAATTAACTGAACAGGTAATCAAATCTCTGCCCGTTTTTAGTGGCTATCTTCAGTTCTACTGAGTTTGAAGAAAAACATGCAAAAAAAAACTCCTACATTAATTTGATTTTAAGTTTAAATTCTCAAAAAGTGTACTAATAAAGAAATTTTGATGATTAATTGTGTTTATATTTTGTACATGTATCTTCACTATCAACAGTCATGTCAGTCAACTATAACATATGCTAACACCAAAATTAACCATTAAATGACACTAGCACTGGCAATATATGAGGTACAAGTAAAATCCGTTATAAAGCGATTCTGCTTATAATGCAAAGGCAGTATGGCTCCAATTTTTTTAACTTAAGGTGATCTTTCTCTTTAAGATCCTAAATACCTGCTCTTGGAAAACCTGATTATTCATATCCCTAGCAGAATTTGAATCCCAGCACTCCATTTAATGTTGCCTTAACTTCACCATGCACTGTTTCCGCTACATTGGCATGTATAAAATTCAAAATTGAAGTATATTTGATGTCTGATGAAACCCGGCAAACAAAACAAATGATATATGATCAAAAGGCTTGTTAACACTGATGACATTGAAATTTCAATGCAAATTTTCTATGGGGAAATTTTTCGAATATGTAAATGCAACCCTGCTTATATCGTGATGTTATTCTTGGACCCCGAGCATCACTTATAACAGTTTTTACCTCTGTAATATACCCACAGGCATACTAGAACATTGTTCGACCATTCAGGGTTGCTCTTTGGTCACGTAGGTGTCTATTACTATATATCATGTCCAAATTCACATGTTCATAAGATTCATATACTAATGATTTACAATAATTCGTAAGAAAAATACAATTTGGAAATTATTTAAAGGCAGCTAAAGGCTGCATGTCAAAACAGTGAGTAAAGAATTTAAATTCATGCTTATGGCACAGCAAATATGTCTTGAAAGACCACCCTGCTGCCAACAAAATGTGGTCTCAAGACAGGTGGTCTTTCACAACATGTCTGTGCAGGAGGGCCAGTTGTGAAAATTCAACTGTGTAAGAAAAATATCCATAGATACTGTACAGTATATTTTATTCTTTATATATAATTCTTATTAAAATATTGCAAGCATTCATTTACAAAAATTGTATATAGCAAAAAAATATAAAGATCAAACACATTTATATTTTTATTTTAAGTTCAAATATAGTCTATTTGCATATAAACTGCACATTAACTAAGGTATATACTTACTTACCATGTCCAAAAATTGTAAAATTAGCCAGATAACACTTACTCACTCTATTTAAACCAAAAGTACAAACCTAATTTACCAATGATATAAATAAAAATTCATCTCAGTGAAAAAAAGGATGTAACAAGCATGCAAACCTGAACAGATGATGCGATCTCTGACTGTGGCACTTTTGGCATTGAGTACATGTTCCAATAACAGTAACATTGATAAAGCAACAAAGAATACAATCATTTGCAATAAATAAAGAGTTAATTCATCCAGAAAAAATAACGGCAAAGACCTCATTCACCTGATTAAGACTTTTACTGCAGTACCCAACACACTACATTGAAACCAGGCTTAGAAGATCTTTCATTATAACATAATGACATATTGACATTGTGCAGGTTTTTACATGTAAACAAACAATGTAAACATTTGAACTTACCATGTGCATCCATTATTGCTTTCTTTAAAGATCGAATGATTCTCTACATTAGGAATTTTGATGACTGTGTTATCTTTAAATCTGGTTTATGAGGGATATTTAGAAAGTTCTGAATATTAGTGCACTGTACAACAAAGTTCTTTATTAGTGAACATCAGTGCATCCTCTTAAAGTACTCCTCATTCACTTGTACACACCTTTTCAGTCTGATTATCCAATTATTAAATGCCATTTTGTATGAAATTGTTGGTATGTTGTTAATCCACAGTAAAACTGTAAATCCAACATCATAACAGCTTTCAAACTGTCTGCCCCTTAGTGACTGTTTGATAATGGGTCTCCTCTAAAACTCACTTGCAGCTAAATCAGAGCAGTAAGGAGGCTGTGGCAAGGAAGTCTGTCACAATGGTGCATTGTCATGGAGTAGATAGATACCTTGGTTAATGGTGCATGGATGGATAGTTTGGTAGTGTCCCACAACTTCTGGCAACACTTTGGGGACATACAATTGTCTTGTGACACTAGGAGAATCAGGCACAGATACCTGTATGATCATGTCTTTTGCAAACAAAAAAGCATATACAATTCTTTTAACAGTCTGACTATGTCAAGAGACCTGTGGTCTCTGCTTGTTATCTCTGAGCAAACACATTATTATTTTCTCTTCAGTTTGGTTAAAAAAATACATTAATCTTTCATCACCTGTGACAATCTCATAAAAAATGTCTCTGGTCACTCTTTTCAGATCTGGCAAGTGATTTCAACCTGAGTCTGTATCTGATCATCTGTCAACAATTGAAGGACCCAGCTTGCACAACCCTTTCTGAGCTTCAAATAATTCTTCAATATATTAAAAACAGCTGATGAATTAATGGCTGTGATAATAAAAAGTATCTTCCACTATGTATCAAGCATCATTATCAATTGCTCCCTTCACAGCAGCCACTTCCTGCTTACCAATCACAGATAATGGTCTTCCAGAACATGGGTCATCTTCCATGGATTTGCATCCATCTTTACAATGATGAAACCACCTCAGAATTGAAAGATATGACAAAGAATTACATCTATAAACTTTGTCTAAGTCAGACTTGGTATCAGTCAGGGAGTAAGATGCCAATGGGTACCTGGATAATCAGGTAACCCCCCACTGATAATAACCAGGGTAATAAAATGAACAACTGGGTACCCATTAAAAAAAAAAAGTTTTCCAAGTTCAGATCACAACACAGAAGAACGATTCCAGTTTGAGGCTTGTGTCATGTATGCATTTATTCATCGTCACAGGGACTTGTATGGTTGCTTACAATTTACTTGTCATACATGTACTATATAATAATACAATAATACAATCCTTTCTCACACAACCTATTTAAGAATCAGTATAGATATTTCAAGCTCAACCTTCCTAATTTTGTGCCTGTCCATGGTTTGTGCACCATTTTTCTTGCAACTTAAACCCGCTTGTTTTGAGATCCTGATGACATTAAATGGGTCAATACCTTTCGTCAACAGCGACAGTAAGTGCTGATTAAAAAATATTCAATGAAATAAAATCTAAATACGTACTACAATTCAAATACAAGAAAGCACAATAGAAATGTCCAGTTTAGCTAATGCCATTTTTGCCTCAAGTTAGTGGCCCTGGAATGAGTGTTAGCTGTTTAAGTCAGGGCTGCTGTTCACATGTTTGTTCACTGGACCTTTCTTATTAACAGAAACTGAAGACACATTTTTTGTCATGGCCAAAGCAACACAAAAACTTGCACTTTTTATACCATGTTAGGAAAAAAATGAACAAAATGGACAACTATACAGAATGAAATTTTTCAGTGAAATATTTAAATATAAGGGAAAAAAAATCTTTGTTATTTAATAACATTGAAAAAAAGTCTAATAAAAATTACCACATGTGAAAATGTAATTTTTGCATGAATTTTACAAGAAACAGTTCCAAGAAAACAGACGGGTTTCTTGAATATGAAACCACTTGTTCTAGATTCATTCTATTTTGATACTACATACATAGCAGACAAGTCTAAATTAAAAATAAATGGTGCTTGATATCATTAAAAAAACATTTTAAAAAACCCAGCTGTATGTATCGATATGACTATTGGATGTTATATGACTAAAAAAAGTTAGATGAGAGGGATTTTGTTAAACTTAAAAACATGCTGCACTGGACCATCATTAAGGGACGAACCATGGCAGGTTGAGGATAACACAATAATCATCATTTGTGGACTTTACGACTATTCATGAAAGTTACTGTAGACATGTAGACTATTTGAAGCGAGTGTTAAGCATAAATAACTTATCAATGTCTTTTGTGTCTATTCTCTCTCTCAATAACTCATGCCCTGATAACTCACAAACCTGCTTATAATGTGGGGTCAGGTGTGGATCCCATTTTTTAAACCAGAAAATACCTAAAAACTGATCCCTATTCGTTGAACTTGAAAGTTGTGATCAAAATTGGTAACAGAAACTATGATATATTGCTCGTTTAGGACCTGAAAATTTTAATCAACATTATGAAATATCAACTTTTAATAAGAAGTCATATAATTTGTTACATTTTCTTTCCAAATGACATTCTTAATACATCATAATTAATGATTTTCAAGGAAATTTCAATCAATGAAAACGTCACTTATGCCTAGTGGTGACAATAATTTTTTTATCAATTAAAATTTGTATTCTAGTTGTATCTTTTAGTTCCTTTTAGATGTAATCATCATAAATGCAATGTGTCCTCTTGTAATTAAACATAAAATGAGTCAATCTACTGTAACAGCTATGTCCGTGAGCATTTCTCTGAGAACCTAATTAGGTGCTGACCGTGTTTTGATATCGGATCAGCAGAAACATTTGTTGTATTGTTGCACTAAATAAAAAGCAGGCCTCCTTTTCTATTATCATGTTAATTACATCTTTTGAATTGAATAAAGGAGTTGGAATAAAAAAAAGTGAAAAGTCATACAAATCCTACATGCTTAAGAACCAACGGCCCCGGTTGTATGTCGGGTAACTCATTTCATTTGATCAATCAAACTCTGTTATAAATGTAATTGTGTATGTAATTTAATGAAACTACATTAAATTAACCTACTCAATCATAACTGTCATTAAAGATAGCAAGGCAACCAAGCGAAGTGAGTAATTCATAAAAAAAAGGGCTTTGTTTCACAGATACGGACCATTGTGGGGAAAACGAGTTTCAGAGAATTCCTGAATACTCATGTAGAGATATCCTCAGGGATGATAAGAAGTTTCACTATTACTTGCAATGAAATCATGGCATCAATATTTTACTAACTGAACAATACAAATATTGAGTTTTGACATAGACGATTGTCTTACCAAAAAAATGTAGCATGTTTTTGATAAAAAGGAATCTTGTTTGGTAGTGTATCAACAGTTAGTCTGGTTCCCTGCTTCACAGACTCCTTGTTTCACAAAATACTAATACAAACCACTCTGGGAACCAGACTAATCAACAAAAAAAAGCCGTGATGTAATACACTAATGTTTTCACGTACTGTGTTAGGTTGTTGAAAATAGCTGGAATCATGTTACTGACCTTTCAGATGTTGGACATTTTGAAAATAAATGTAATTTATACAGAATTATGAACAACTTCATCAGAAAAAGCGATTTATTGACAAATATTCATCACATGATTATAAAATGAGGATTCGTTCATTAAACAGCCCAGTCCCCTCACCAACCCCACGGTTCTCTGGATGTCTTTTATAGCGGACTTTTTGGAGGTCCCTCAGTAACTCGTGCCCTCATTTATAGTGCTGTCTGTGGTTTTGGACCCCGATGTGCACAAGTTATTGAGGGAGATTTGTATTAGTAATAATTACGCTTATACCTCTCTTGGGGGTTGGCACGTGTGAACCTACAACAAAGCAGCTCAGGTTCACATTTAATACCATTTCCCTTTGATCAGGCACCAACTGAAGGTAACTGATAGTTAGGACTGACAGGTACCCAGTAGAAATTTCCCAAAATTTTGACATCTCTATCAGGAAGTACCCTAAAAGAACCCCTATTTTGCAGCATGCTCTTTGCATGGCAGAAGAACTGTTCTCTTTCTCTGACATTATTTTGTCACTGTCATATACAAAGTATGTTACATTACATGCATATATCTGCAGATGTTGTGTGTGCTGCACATGAAGATGCAAACTTTTTTACAGAATGTTATTTTGTCTATCAATTAGCATTAAATTTATTGTGAGGTTCAAAGAAGCAAAAAAGTTATAACCAAATATTCTGAACTTTTCAACTATCCCTTGCTGAGAACTACACCTTATACATTTAAAGAAACTTGTAAACAATCTCAACTTTTCCCCATTTTTTTTGGTATGCATCTTTGTTGGAAACACTCTACACTATGCCTGAAAATTTAAACTGGTAACTGGTTAAAATGAATTAAACAAAAGTTTGATCATGTTTGTATCTGGCTTTTCAATACAGTCGTTCATAGCAGCTTTGAAAAACATTTTGCCTAAAATTTGTTGCTGATAATGATGTTTAGCAAGTGGTCCTCATTATATAGCAAATACAATCTACACATGATGATTTTGGTCATAAATTACAGGCGATAGCTCATAAAAGAGGTTGTTTAAATCAAGTTTTACTGTATCTACCAACTGAAAGTTGTGCTTGTTCAATTTTAGTAACAAACTAAAGTGTGGAATTTAATTTGTTCATTTTTCAAAATATTTACAGTATTTTATGAGTTTGGAAGTGTGAATGGCTTGACTGAAAATATAATCACATATATGACAACAATATTTACCTTTAAAGTACTCCTTCCTGGGAAGAATTTTTCTATGTGGCTGCTGTATTGGCTGGAGATGAGAACCAATCTCCTCCAGTTTTCTAAATAGGGCCAGTTTTTGCATAGGATCTGATAGAAAAAAGTGGGAAAAATGCTATCTTTAAACCAGATAATGCCTCTGTATTCATATTTTTACCTCACATCTGAATAGTTTCCTGCATTTTTATTGGTCACAGTGGATCATGTGAAGACCTGGTATGAAACCAAACCAGTATTCTGGAAAAAAATACCAGGTCTTTCTGACATGACATCAATAATGTCATTCTTTCAAAAAGTTGCTTACCATTTTTCAACCATGCTTCAACATGAAAAGGATTTGAAAAGTTTAAAATATTGTGAAAAGGTTTATTTAGGGTCATTGCTGGGATAAATTTGTCACATGGCTTGTTTCTAATTGGTATAAAATGATACTGAGTCAGCAGACTTAACTTGGCTTGGTACATGCATCTTTCTTGTTAAGTTTCCTATTGATGTGTTATTATTCCACATTCGATCACCAACAAATCATATGACAAATATCACAACGAAATACTGAAATGAAGATGCAGAGAGTGCACAGACAGTTTTGTGGATTTGTGAAGATCATTTCTTTTAAAATTTTCACATTTAAAGAATAGATCTAAATTACAGGATTATCCAAAAATGGTCGTGTATTAATAGTTTACTTTTGATTCTGAGCATCTGTACAAGTATTTTGAGTAACAATTTTCAATCCTCTATTTCTGAGCCATTTTTGTGCAACTAGTCATCTCTATCTCTTTACAGTTATTTTTTAGGCAACTGTTAATCCTTCTTTAACTTTCTGATTTATTTTTATAACTGCTAATTTCTCTTATCTATTTTTGAGCTGTTTTTACACAATGCTAATCCCTCTTTATCTTCACACATATTTGTTTTTCAAGCCTTACTTTGGATATTCTATGGAAGCTTGGATTGATTGCTTTTGTTTTATAAGTTGGTTACATTCAAAAATAGAGGAATATTTGGTACGTTTTGTAATACAACAATCTAAAAATGTAATGCAGATATTTTCTTCAAACTTTCTCATATTATAAAAATATTAGTTTTCTTTTTTTAAAATTCACATGCTGACTTGCTAACATATGAAGTTATAAGCTAAACAATATTGGTATACATATATATAATTACAGCTATGGGTGCAACACAATGGGACACACTGACTGCAGTTGCTCAACAAGGCCTTAAATAGGGACACTTGAGTTAGGAAAGAAAGTTGGGAGAATGAGCATTCAGGAGCAATAACTCTAAATGATGACATGGAATGCTGGAAATTCAAATTCATTTAAGGTTTTATTAATATAAATCCAACAACCTTTAGTGAATGTATGCTGTGGAAACCAAACCAAGGAGGACAGGCAATCAGGAGTCATAACACTTCTATGTGATAATGTGGAATAATGGATAATTCATAGTCTTTTTAATATAAAGCAATATGCTAAAATCTAGTTAAAATTTGTAAAGTAATGCTGCAGAAAAAGAGTCAAGATAACTGACAATCACGGGCCATAATTCCTGTAATTGACATTATGGAATGTTCAAAATCTATCAAATTCAAGGTCGTATAAATGTGAATTCTAAATTTGTTTGAAATCCCAAAATTCTGACTGGATTTATGTTCTGGAACCAATGTTAGGTGCATGGAAAATCTGGGATCTTAACTCCTCTATATGAACCTCCCCCTTAAAGAATGCTGAATCTCCTGCATGTCGTAAGAGGCAACTAATGGAGGCTACAGCAGCAATGACTCTGTGGTTAGCCTGTTTGTCTTCCAAATGAGAAGGCACAGGTTTGAATCTTACTACTGGACCAACTTAAACTGGCTAATGTGGTGTGTCCATGGGTGTTAGCACTAAATAACCTATTTGTGTTGCCATGCCATAAAACATCAAACCAAACCAAAACAATTCTCAATATGCTGTTGTGAAATAATGGAAATCAACTACATTTAAGTTCTCATCAATATAAACATATAAAACTACATGCACCATTTGTCTAAAATCCAACAATCCATGCTTAATAAAGATATATTCCCTTGTTGCATTTCCTCACTATAAGGCCCTTGATTATAACACTATTTCTGTTATAAGGCCATTGATTATAACACTATTTCTCTTATTAGACCCTTCACTATAACACCATTCCTGTTATATGACCCTTCATTATAACACCATTCCTGTTATAAGGTACTTCCTTATAACACTATTCCTGTTGTAAGGCCCATCATTATAACACCATTCATATTATAAGGTCCTGCATTGTAACACCATTCCTGTTATAAGGCCCTTCATTATTACACCATTCCTGTTATAAGGCGAGTATAGTCATGGATTCCATTTCATTAAGTGATAGTAAAATTATATGCATTATGTACTTCACTGTAAGACTATTTCACTATAAGGAGCTTAGCTCTATAGCTCTTATGGACAGTGTCATAATGAGGGAATGCTGTTATGTTGTGGAAATGAATGTAAAGAGTATGAGCAATAAGGGGATATAAATCCAGCAAATGACATCAAGGAATGCTGGAATAAAATTCATTCAAAGTTTCATCAATATAAAACTGTATACCAAATTAGATTGAAATCCTGCAAACCTTAGTAAAGTTACAATGCAAAACCCTAAGTAATGAGGATGGTCAATCAGAGGGCAGACCTCCTGCAAATGATGCTGTGAAATGATGGAAATCAAACTTATTCAAAGTCACATCAATATAAAGCTGCAAGCCAAATTTGGTTGAAATCCAACAAACCCTGGTGAGGTTAAGCTGTAGAAATGAAAGTTGGGATGAAAGGCCATCAGAAACCATAACTCCTCAAAATGACAACACATAAGGCTAGAAATCAAATTCTTCATGAGGTCTCATCAGAATAAAGCTGCATGACAAATCTGGGTGAAATCTAACAATTCCCAGCAAAGTTATTTTCGGGAAACCAAAATGGTGATGAACAGACTGAGGACAGATGGGCAGACAAACAGCCCAATGGATAGAAGAATAGACAATGTGATTATGACTGGGCTCAGAACAGAGTTCATTGAAAGGGGCCTTAATGACTCCATAACATGGGATAATTGAATAGTATTTTTAGGAACTCTAACCATGTCAGATCATCATTTTGCAGCTCTATTGAAAAAGAATATGCAATGTATTTCTGATGAAATATAATAAAATATGATAAAATTACCTAACTACATAGTAAATTAATAATGAAACCTTACCAAGTTTGCCAAGTTTTTTCCGTCGCTCAGCATTATACTTCATTTTTCTGGCTCTTTGTAACATCAGCTGGGCTGTGTGAGTGTCCTGGAAACCCCTAGAAACAAAAATACTGCAAATGACACATGGCACATCAATCTTATTACATTTTCCTTACTAATGACATTGACCTTTCACCTAGATGCTTGATTATTGCCTGATAAAATATGAACCTGGATAAAGTTTCATCAAAATATTTGTAGGAGTTAAAATGAGACAGTCTGGAAAAGGAAACTAGTCACAGACTTACGTGATCTCTTACTGTGGCCTTAGTTTGAGGCATGGAGTATAATGAATGCCCAAGACACTGTCATGATATTTAACAGGACAAAGTTTCATTAAAATACATCTTCATTAATTCAAAAGTTATATCTATACTGGAGAGAAGTCACTAATTTATATTTTCCTTTAATGTGACCTTGACCTTGAATGAGGGAGCATGGCTGGGGTATGTACTTACTATCTGGATAGAATATATAACTGGTTCAAGTTTCATTAAAATACCAACAGTGGTTCATGAGTTATACCCTGGACAAGGGTATGAGTCAGAGTTACAATGTTCCTTGCTGTGACCATGCTATGTGTCACACTGCCTATACAAGATATGTATTTGTCTAAACTTATATTAAACTATCTTCAGTGGCTTGAAAGTTATATTCTGGACAAGGATACATGTCACAGAATTACATTTGTTCTTTCCTTGGCCTTGATGGATATGGCACATGACACACTGTCTGGTTATGACATACATTTGGGCAAAGTTTCATTAAAATGTCTCATCTGTGACTTGAACAGTGTCTGAGGTGGGTATAGCATGGATATCTCTAAAGCACACTGATCTTCTGATTCTAGCTAGTTGAAAGTAACAGTCACTGAAGGCATGGTTCTAAGAATCTCAGAGTAGGGAATGACCATAGATGAAGTTTAGGTTGGAGACTTATGATGTCACTGTCCAGAGACTTGAACTTTGCCAGTGTCTCTGCCCTTTCAACTTTTCAGCAACAATGTGGATCAAATTCCCATTGACCACACTGAACAAACACTGCAATGTGAAGTTGACTTACCCTTGGTACAGATAAGGCATGCCAATAAGTCCTCACTGACCTGACAACTTTTACATTTGGAACATTTGGTCATAACTGTAGTTCTAAAACTACAATGAAAAGGACTAAAAAGTAGGACATAAAAACCCTACAGTGCCAACTATATAATAAATACACTAGTTAATAAAACAAGCATGAAATTCAAGCAGTATCCACTGGCAAAACATGAACAGCATGTATCAATGAATGATACCATATACAACTACAAGGTCAAAGTCCATGAACTGCAAAAAATAAGCACAATTAACAATAAAGTTACTAATATCTTGCAGTAACTTTAAGTAACAATACTGTTCTGACTTAATGTTCAAGAAAATGTAATGTTATTTGTACTGCAATGAATGTTTAAACTAGACATGGTATATGGGTAGCTACAACATCATAGTTAGGAACAGTCAGACAGATAAATCAGCTGATGCACAGTAATAATGACAATAGCCCTGCACTTCAGTTAAGTGCTGGGACAATGATCTATGTATCTTTTCCTGACTTTGAGAAAATTTTGTTTTTATAAGCAAATTTAACTGATTCCTTGGAGTTTGTTATAAATATTTCACCTTATAATAACAATTCTATTTATGACTACAGGACTATTGATGTCTTCATGCCTTACCATTCTATTCATGACCACAGAACTATTAATGTCTTCATGTCTTACCATTCTTCTGAGAGTTTTTTCTCCTTCCTAGACAAGCCTGTCCTGATGGTTTCCACTACACTCAAAGTGCTCGATGGGGGATGTAGGAATCTTTCTTGAAGACTTAGTAAATCAGACACAGGGGAATCTGCATTTCTCCATGCTCTACGAGGTTGGCTAGGCTGGGAGGAGTTTTCTCCAATGTTTAATGGGGGCACTCTGTGATTAGAATTGAGTCTACCAGTTGGAGGCTTCTTTAGAATTGGGTATCTGGAAAGAGGAGTCAAATTTGTGACTTTATCTGAAGTGAAACACGTGCCATAAATACTATGAATTCATTTTTTATTCATGGGGTATACTTGTTTATAAGTTGAATTCAACTGCAAACTGTATAGATCCAGATCTGATTTCACAGACTGTGCTGGCAGATCTGGGACTATGCTGTTTCTTAGGAGTAAACAACAGAACAAAGAAAGCAGACCCTGACCTGATAGAGCATTATGTGTTGTTATATCTGGGTCTATGTTTCTTGAAGTAAGATCTGCCTTGTAAGCAAGTTTAGATGGTACCAATTTTGATTTTGTCAGTAAACTAGATTAATGAATTTAGTCACAATGAAATATAATCCAAACTGATATTCAAAGCCCCCCCCCCCATCACATCATTTGCTATGGTAAAGCATTGCTCATTTATCTGTCTGTTATAATACAAATAGTATCTATAGTGCTCAGAAATATGTATAATGATATTTTTATAAAAGATGAAAACCAATAAAACTAATTCATTATGAGGTAATTGACATGCAAACTATCATGAAGTTGAAAGTTCTGTACTAATGTAATATCTCCAACTGATGCAATAGTACTAAATAAGAAATTATGTTTTGTGTCATTCTTTGCCTCCCTAAGCACAAATAAGACCCATTTATAATACAGTGGTCCCCCTCTTATATGTCTACCCCTTCTGCACCAGGAAAGTGGCCATATAAGATGGGTGGCCTTTCCAGATTTTTTCTATATTTGTGACAATATGCGTATGTAGTAAGAAAGCTACAAATAACTTCAAAGCATTTCATATCTTCATTTAAAAGTAGCACTAATTACTAAAAGGTTCTTCTTGTCTTAACAACTGACTTATTTCAAGTTAACCTATATTAATAGCTCTTATTCTTAAGTGTGGGATGTGTGTAGGGTATTGTTGACATGTACATGGCAAAACCATTCAAAAACATCATTTAAATCTTGGTTTATACATTGCTTGGCATTTAAAATAATTATCTTTCCATTTACTCCATTTTCTCACTGCCACAGAATATTCTCTTCATCTGTTAAGATGTTGCATATTTGAGTCTTCCCAACATAACATTTTTTGGCAAGAACTCTTGAACTTTTCCCATTGTCATCAAGTCGAATAACTTTTACTTTACTTCAAAGGATTAATTCTCCATTTATGTGATGACAAGTTAAAGTTTTGTAATGATTTATTCCTGTGTTTCTAATTGTTCAGTACTGCAAGTTAATTATGCAGAAAAACGTTTGTATAGTCAATGAAATGCCTTGTTTATAAAGGAATTGATATATATACTGTCATGTGATTTTTGGGTCTTTGTCTGGTACCCTGTTTTGTTCAAGGCTTATTTCTAACTGGGTGCTAATTCACAAAATCCATATATAGCCTATGCTGACCATGTTATGATCTTGACAATTATGTCCAGTCATTGTCATCAATGAAAACACTTGACTGTTTTGTGAAGCCCAAAACTCTAACACAACATTGTTGACCCCATTTTATGTGAACATCCGCATTCTGTTTGGATTAACCTTAGTGGTACATGTACTTTAGTCAACACTTCACTTCTTTCAGTAATGAAAACCTGACATTGGGAAACAGACATTGGTAAAGATAATCAGATTACTTACCATTATGTATGAATTAAATACTGGTTCTGGATACATATTAAAAAAAAATGTGACCACTTGTGAGGGGTAAATTTTACATTTTTGCACTAATATGCAGTCTGCTGGTCATGTTAGAGGGGTGGCCTTTCATGAGGGGTACTTTTGAACACAAACTCATCGGTGCCAAGGGATTCTGGCTGTAAAAATGAGTGGCCACTGGTCAGGGGGCTGTTCATGAGAAGGACCACTGTAATTAATACTCATTAAAACTTTAACAAGCCAATGAAACTTGGAAACAACTGTGAAACTCAGTAACATAAAAGTTCAAGAAAAAATATGTTAATCACAGATTGAGCCTTTTTTAAGCATATGTATCCTTGAATAATGTTAGTTACTGTTCATCCATACAAATCTTCAACATAACGTATGGATCAAAAAAACACTTCTTCTGGTATTATATACTGTTACACACTGTTCTATACTAAAAATAGATATATAAGTATGAAAGCAAGAACCATGTCTGATTGAAACATTAAATGTTTTATGAATAACAACAAAATGTTTGATACATTTTTAATTTTGCTGATCCCAAGTACTATTCATTAGTCCAATGAACAAATGAAGCACAAGAGCACTATGTTTCCTTAATATAAATAACTGCTGAATAATCAATCAGCAGATCAGTCCCACTTTTTCAAAGCCCATTTAATTCATGTCCATAGAAAGTAATGCTTTACCAAGTGTGGAGATAATCCAGATTGCATGGATCATCTTAAAGGTAGATGTTTCAGTGTGTTCTTGCTCATTTAACTGAGATCACTCAGGCTGAATACCACTCATGAAAGGATGATTTGAGTTATTCCTTTCAGAATTTGTTGAAAGATGAATACAAGAGCTACAACTTATCTGTGCATGCTGCTGGCTGAAACTGTGGTATGCCATTTTCCATTAAATGAGACAGCAACATCTTCCCATGATGTGCTTTGAAAACATCAGAGCACAACTGCCTTCTGATCATGCTAAAGGGGAGCAAGTCATATAGAGAGTTCACATTATACCAGATTGAAGTCAAACAAGCAACTACTGTGAATTTTTATTCCCTGGATAGGTTTCAGAGTTCACAATAATATAACCTTTAAGACAGAACTGTAAATTTAATCAGCAAACAAGGAAAGTAACCAACTTTCATTGCCCTATCTCATTAGAGTAAAAGTGCAGAAAAGGTATAAAAAGAGTTACCAGTGATATTGTCCTTGAAGATAAAACCCTGACTGTAATACATGACTTGACATAAATATCAGAATAAGAAGCATACCATGATGCATCCATGTACCTCAACAGCTTTTATGATATAAAACATAAGGAAAAAGAAACCTTAAAATATTGACCTTGACCTTGAAGATCATAGACCCCTAATGTGGTACAAAACATACCATTTGTTGATGACATATACCGAATTTCATCCCTTGATCGCAACTTGCTTTAAAATTATAAAATGACTTGAAAAGTGTAATGGAAAAATTCAACATGTAAGACCTAGAAGAAAGACCCACAATGTAATACATAGCACACCTACTAATACTGACATATATACATACAAAGTCACATTTTTTAATCTCAAACAGCTCTAAAGTTGCAGAATGGGGAAAAAAGTGTGATCATAAATAAAACTACTGAGCAGTGACCTTGACCTTGAAGACAGCACCTCCGATTTGGTACACAACACACCTTCTAATGATGATGTATAAGTATACCAAGTTTTATCCCTTAATCTCAAGCAGCTTTAAAGTCATAAAGCAGAAGGAAAAGGGTGATGAAAGGATACCATATTGAGCCTAGATGATTGTGGTATGTGACACACCATCTGGTGATGATGTACAAGTATACCAAATTCTGACAAGATATAGTAGTTTTTATCAAAGTATCACAGCATCTGCAAAGTTAACACTTCTGATAAGATATAGTAGGATTTGTCATAGTGTTAGCAAAGTCAACACTTCTGACAAGATATAATATGATTTATCAAAGTATCATGGTGTTAGCAAAGTCAACATTTCTGACAAGATATAGTAGTTTTTATAAAAGTATCATGGCATTATCAAAGTCAACACTTCTGACAAGATATAGTAGGACTTATCATAGCGTTAGCAAAGTCAACACTTCTGACAAGATATAGTAGTTTTTATAAAAGTATCATAGCATTAGCAAAGTCAACACTTCTGACAAGATATAGTAGTTTTTATAAAAGTATCATAGCATTAGCAAAGTCAACACTTCTGACAAGATATAGTAGAATTTGTCATAGTGTTAGCAACGTCAACACTTCTGATAAGATATAGTAGTTTTTATAAAAGTATCATAGCATTAGCAAAGTCAACACTTCTGACAATATATAGTAGAATTTGTCATAGTGTTAGCAAAGTCAACACTTCTGACAAGATATAGTAGAATTTGTCATAGTGTTAGCAACGTCAACACTTCTGACAAGATATAGTAGTTTTTATAAAAGTATCATAGCATTAGCAAAGTCAACACTTCTGACAATATATAGTAGAATTTGTCATAGTGTTAGCAAAGTCAACACTTCTGACAAGATATAGTAGGATTTATCAAAGCTTTTATATTCAACTAATACCTGTAATTAGAAAGTACATTAAGTACACAATTAGATACATCACCAGTTTACTTGGCATGATTTATGATCTATACTAATAAAATGCATGTCTCACACATAGATTTTTGATAGCCAAATTTTTATATTTACTCTTACACAATTCTGTTTACTCTAACAGAGATACAAACAGAACCTTAAATGGGTACTTTTTTCCTATCCAACTGATGACAAAATGTAGAAACTTTATTTTATTTGGCTTGCCTTGACATGCAAAACCATAAAATTACTCAACAAAATTCTGAAATTTCCTATGAAATGAGAACTGCAACATTCACCTGAACAGTGTGTGTGTGTGTGTGTGTGTGATTTGGATTTTTAATGTAGCTTTAACAATTTTTCAGTCATATCACTATGATATCTGCAGTGTGGCAGCTTATACTAATGTCCAGCACTGGGGCATTATGCCACAGACATGTATCATGATATCTCACCCAGTCACAGTAGGCTGACCAGTCCTAACACTAACCTCTTATGACTGAGTGCCAAGCAAGGCAGCTTTTTGTACCATTTTTATAATTCTTTGGTATGACTCGGCCAGATTTTAACCCTGCAACCTCCTGCTTCTGAGGCAGATACTCTACCCACTAGGCTAATGGAGCGGTAGACACCTGAACAGAGGACAAAGTCCACATTTCATTTTTAATGAAACTGAGATAAATCATCAGTGGTATCATTATGAACATCTGGGACTTTTTGTATATACACTATGTGGTATAATGATATATTAGACCTGTGCACTACTGAAATTATGTATATGATTTATGAAATGTCATATTATGGATGTAATAGGATGAACAATATATATTTTGATCACATGATCGATGTATTCTTTAGGTTTACAAATCCATATCATATTTTTCTATCATACATCTGGGTAGTAATACCTCATGACATGACAAATGATGTCATGGTACTGTAAATACCAAATGCATAATGTCCAAGGCATTTAAATATGCTTGAAAGTGATTGCACTACTTTATTTTTTAGTTTTCGAGAATAAAATCAGTATTTTTGTCATGTGATAAATAGAATATTACAAATGAGCTCATTTTAAATGAAATTTCTAAACTAGTTCAGTAATTTGAATCATTTTCTTGCCAAGGCTTAAGCAAGACTGAAATTACTCAACTGGCCTCATAAATTTAATTGGAAATCAGTACATGTGTAAGATTGTCTATAGATTTCTTACTTGGCTGGAAGTTGAGGGGTGTCAGGAGGTTTCCAGTCATCTGCAAGAAGATCCTAAAAATAAGAATTACCATATTTATCTGACAATAGGCCCATACTCAATGATTAGCCTACACCATTTTTACAAAATACTTTGGCAATTATTTTTCTACATCTGATAATAAGTGCACCCCCTACTTTTTGAGAAATTTATTAGGCTGCCACCCTGGACTTATCATGGAAAACATAGTGTGATACATACATACCTAGTGTCTTATGGAATTTTTACAGAATTGAATTTTCACAAAAGGGTGACAATTCTAAACAATATTCAACATTGGGTAAATATTCTATTACAGAGTTTTCACCCCACCTATGGAAAAATACAAAGCCTGCATAGACATGATGATGATGATGATATTGGTGGTGGTGATAATGATGATGATGATGACAACAATGATGATGAAGTTAACAAAGGTGGATGTGGAGGTTGAAATTCTATTTACAGAAATTTAATCTCCCACACATAATCTGACGAATAATGTAAATCTAGAACTTACGGAAATTCCACTCACATGGCAATGTTTACCTGAAAATTTTAATAACTTTTAAATATATGCTATGCTCTAACAAAGTAGAGCACATGTATAACAGTGACAAAGTAAGGATGAGCGGGTGCAAAGAAACTACACTTTCTGCTTATCTTGATATTACAATTTTCAGAAAGGTTTTGGTAGCAATTTAGGAAGCATGAATGCCATAATTTTTTAATGCACAATTTCTGATGAAATGATATACAAACATAATATACCTTGTTTAAATCTACAAATTCATCAAGGTTAACCTCCTGAAAGTCCAAGTCATCATCATCATCAAAATGGGCATATTCCAGGGCAGCATGAAGTCTGCTCCGCAAGTTGTAGCCTCGCCATACAGCCTTCAGTTTAAAAAGAATAAAAATTAAAGACAAAGCCAGAACAAATAGATGTAAAAATCCCTCAATTAAAATATGGTACTTTGTGCAGATAAAAAATTTTTGTCTGACTAAGCAATGAAAATAAATTCACAAAAATATTTTCCATGGATTAGAGACATAAAGCAGATAGGATACTTTAGCTGGATCAATATTTGGGACATTTTCCTGATGTAAATAAGCAACATGTAATAAATCAGCAGAATTTGTTGACACTTAAATATTTTTAATATACATTAATGCAGGTGCAGTGAGAACATTCTAAAATTTAGGTAATTATATAAGACATCTTGTCTATGTATCTCCTTAAGTCTTTCTGTCTCCAATACAAATGTACACTCAGAGTCAGCTCCAGTATAAACATACACTCTGAGTGGAGGAGGTGGAATTTAAGAAAAAAGTGAAAAATCATGCAAATCCTACATGCTTAAGATCCTGAGGCCTCTGTCATATGTCGGGATAACTCACCTCAGTTGATCAATCGAACACTGTTATAATGTTATTGTGTACGTTATCTAATTAAACTACCAAAAAATAACCTACTCAATCATAGCTGTCATCAAAGATAGAAAGGCAACTAAGTGAAATGAATACTCCATAAAATAAAGAGCTTTGTTTCACAGATAAGGACCATTGTGGGGAAAATGAGTTTCAGAGAATTCCCAAATTGGCACTTCCTCAGTGATGATAAGAAGTTTCACAAGTACTTCAAGGCATCAATACTTTACTAACTGAACAATACAAAACTGAGTTTCAATGTAAACAAATGTGTCATGAAATAAATGTCGCTTGTTTTTGTAAAAAAAGGAATCTTGTTTGGTAGTGTATCAATAGTTAGTCTAGTTCCCTGCTTTGCAGACTCCATGTTTCACACAATACTATCTCATACCACTCTGGGAACCAGACTAATCAACAAAACAAAAAGCTGTGATGTAATTCTCAAATGTTTTGCATACACATGGAGGTTGTTGAAACCAGCTGGAATAATGTAACGGTCTTTCTGATGTTGGACATTTTCGAAAATAAATGTAATTTATACAGAAAAATGAACAACTTCATCAGGAAAAGTATTTTATTGTCAATTATTCCTGACGTGATTATAAAACGTGGATTCAATCATTAAACAGCCCAGCTCCCTCCCACCCCCAACCGCTGCTGTTTTCTGGATGTCTAGCGGATTATTTTGAGGAGGTCCCTTGGTAACTTGCCCCCTTACTTATAGTGCAGTCTATGTTTCTGGACCCCATTGTGTGTGAGTTATCGAGGGAGAGGTGTATATAAACACTAGTCAATGACTCAAAGGTAATGAATAACTCTGCCCAAACAGGTTTCTCAGTAAAAACTTGTTAATACTGCTTGAAAATATTAGTGTTTGAAATTGATCAAAGTATTATTAGAACTAGAACTACTTTATTAGTTGTATCTGTGCACTGCTCACTGCAATTTGCTTGGCAAGGCCTTGAACGGAAGAACATGTTTTGGCAATCAGGGAACAAAACTCCCATAAATTATGCTGTTGAATTCTGTAAAATCCAACTCATTGACAGTCCCATCAATAAAAAGCTGTGTGATAAATCTGACCAAAATCCAATATTCCTTAGTAAAGGTATGCTGTAGAAACCATTGATACAAAAATCCAGGTTAGGAGGACCAGCAATCAGGGGCCATAACTCTGGTAAACAATGATGTGGAACACTGACAATCTAACTCCTAGAAAGTCTTATCAATATAAATTTGCAAACCAAATTTAGTTGAAAATTCCAACAATCCTTGCTAAAGTTATTGTGCTAAACCCAAACTACAGAGGATGTGCAATCAATTATGTCACATACTGCTGGAAACTGAACTCAAGCTAGGTCTCATCAGTATAGAGCTTCACATCGAACAGGGCTTTAGTCCAACAATCAATCCTTGGTAAAGTTATGCTATGGAAATGAAGATTTGATGTACCACCAGGAACTATAACTCCTAAAAATGATATGGAAAACTAGGAAATGACATTTAAATATTTCAAGATTTTATAAATATAAAGCTGTAAACCAAATCTGATTAAAATCCAACAATTCTTCATAAATTAATCTTGCAGAAATGAAATTGTGGATGAGCAGATGGACAGATAAGGTGATTAGTATAGTGCACCATCAACTTGATCAAGCAAGGACCTAATGAAGGTGTGTTCATCTCAAAATAGTAATTCTATTGTTATTAAGTTCGATACAGAAACTGGGTACTGCAATACTGTGTTAATAAAGGACAATGCCATTATCGATAATTACAATTAAACTGAACCTAAATATCATTAATTAATCAATATATATATATATATATATATATATATATATATATATATATATATATATATATATATATGAGTAACACTGCCATAAACCACACAGTTTAATGAGCTTAAAATTTCTGCATAATAAAATAACTAATTTAAAGAAACAAGTATTCATATTTTGAACAACATATTCACATAATATGCAAAACCTAAAATTATATCCCTTCATCTGACATACAAAGATTTACAAAAAAATGCAAATATGTATGGATGTTAAATCATTGTGGTTTACAAAACAGGACCCTCCATTCTGTATACCTAGGATAGAGAGCAAAAAAGATACTCTTGTTAAAGCTTACTGACAAGTAAGACAGACCTGTATTTTTGTGGCTGCACCATTAAGCCTTTTCAAAACACTGGGGTCCATTCTGAGATATATATCTCTGTCTTCTTTCAATCTTTTGTACCTCTTTCTATCACAGTACCCCCTCCAGTAGGCCTGTATTTTGATGGCAGCCAGCCACAATCTGGTATGTATATCTATCTCTTTCCTGGTCATGTATCCTTTCCACATTGACTGGATTTTGATGGCTGCTTGAACTTGGCCACTAGGGTAGTGAGAGATAACATAAAAGTTTATTTATCATTAACTGCACACCTACTTTCTTTTTGCTATTCAATTTTGCAGAGTTCCCAAGAGAACTCAAATTGCAAAACTAAATATCCACAACTTCTTGAAACCTAGTAAACCAAAAAAATAGTAGCTGCAAAAACTTTGCTTTGAAGTGCTTACTGTTGGTGAATACCACAGTCATGTTTATGATATTCTACACACTACTAATGTTTCCTGTGTTTAAAAAATGTGAAATTTCAAAATTCACTAAACAGGACTATTATTTTACAGAAAAGCAATAGATAAGATAAAAATAATTTTATTCTATTCCTATGGTTTTAATGGTGTTAAATTATTCATTCATTCATTCAATTTAAAAAAAGAACCAAATATGTTTGCCAAAAGCCTTTTTACATAAAGTATACAGTTTTAATAATAAAACAATGTAAAATAGGAAATAGAAAATATTTTAAAATACAGGGTATAGTCAGATTTCATCAATACAGCATATTGCTGAATTTAAAATTCTGTACATTCATAAATATTGATTCTCTTTACACAGTCCCTTCGAACAGCAGAAAATCAAAAATTATGAAAAAAAGAGAAGTTCCATAACTAGAGCTTGGTCTATAGACCAATATTTCTCTAATCTAAACAATAGATTTCAAAATTAAAAATCAAATTTTAAATAATACCAAAAGTTTCTAAATGTATCACATACTATTATATATTAAACATAGTTTAGGACTAATGATACCATTTACAATGTGAACTTGAATCCAAAAAAGACTTGTGCTCTCAAAATGATGTAACTATCAATCTTTGTTGAAGTCATGGCCAAGTCACTTTAAACACATCAGTAATTATTAATAGACCTTTCAATATTACCTTTCAGAATGATTTAGCAGCTGCTTTTTCACAACATTAGCTGAAAGTCGTACATTATTATCAAGACTTGTCTCAGATTTAACAGGCACTTGTACATAAACAATTGTCTCATTGTCTCCATTTATCATTCCATTATGAACAACAGACTGCTCATATTCTCCTTGTGTAACATTCACTATTAGTTTGGTTTCACTTGGTTTTGTTGAACTTTGCAGAGCTTTCTCAAACATTTCTTTTGGAGTCATATATGTATCCTCTTTGGGAGGAATTTTAGTTCTAGCTGATTTTGGGTGCTTAGATTTAGGCCCTGTAGGTGCTGTTGGCATTGGAATTGGAATTTCTCCATATTCATGTGCATATCTATGCTCTACTGCAAGATGAAATGTTTTATCACAGTACTTGAAATATAGATCACAGAAAACTGACAAATCCCTCTTTTTCTCCTGTGCCATTCTGAAGGAAAAAATAATATAATTAAACCCATCTGTTAGACTTATGATGACCAAGTTTCTCAAAGCAACTATTTTAAATTTTTCTCTTTGGTGAGAGATGAACATTTTCAAAAACAAAATCTGTGTGTGTGTGTGTGTGTGTGTGTGTGTGTGTGTGTGTGTGCATGCATGCATGTGTGCATCTTTCTCATACTAGATTATTCAATTTGATTTCAAACTAAATGTAAGTACTGCATAATATAAATTGGGGCTCAAAATTTCTCTAGTCGATCTAGAGTTAACTGCCCACATGAAACAAGATGCTTAAAAGTTGAGAACCCTCCTCCATTAAATTGTTTCATAGTTTAGTAAGATAGAAAAAAATGCCCAACTCTTCAGAATGCATTTATATCTTCATTCAAATCAAGTAGAAAATTAAATAAAAAGAGAACAATTTTTATAAGTAAAATCTTTTTTTCATTATTACTTACCTGATCATATTACCTTAGGAGTACCACCATTACCTTGAAAATCCAGCCCTTCAAGCTTACAATTCTGGCTATGAGAGCTAAATGTTGTATGGCCATTAATGTAGCAGTCAAACAGAGTGATATCCCCAAGATGAGGTTTTTGGGAAAGGGAAAATTTTCCTATTGAAAATCCACTGGAAGTCATCATGCTGCATCCTTAATAACATGCTAAATTACCAGATCTAACTGAGCATTCTGAGGTGAAAGATTCCTGAAGTAAAACTAGAGAAAGTGTACTCTGACCCCTATCCCGCAGGTTGTTTAATGTCAGCTAGAAAGCAGTTCCTTTGAATGTAGTAAAATGTTGCAACTTCCCTAACTTCATGTGCCAAAATGCATAGCAAATTCATGTTATTTTGGGTTAATCCTCTGTATGCAGAACGGTTAACCCATCTTATCCAATAGAGCCTGTGCTGAGATAGTGTCCTTTTCCTATCTCAGAAGTAAGAATAGACCCAATCACTCTTGTCACACCAGCACGATTCTTTCCAGGTACCACTTCAGAGTTCTCACTGAGACCTGTATACATTCTCGAGTTGAAGGGTCCAGGCTAGAAATGTTTAACCACTAAAGACTTCTTGTCCATGAGTGGAAACCTGTTCTTGGCAATGAAACCAGGTGCCATCATGAGTGACACTGATCCATTCTGTTGGAAATGTAAGAAATTCAGGTCAACTGACAAGGCATATTCTGCCTGCTGTAGCTAATACAAATAAGAAGCAAGCAGGTTTTGTATGAGAGGTGAACCAATGAAGCTCTCAAGAGCAGTTGAAATGGTGCCTTATTCAACTAGGTTAACACCCATGATAGATTCCACAAACCTCAGGACCTTTCTGAACTACTTGTGAACTGGAACATGTTGATACACATCTTGCAGATCAACAATGATAACAATGTCTCCGTCCTGAATGACATTTAAAACTGATCTTAGTGTTTACATTTTGAAATACAGTGTGCAGATGAAACAACTGAAAGCATCTAGGTTCATGACTAGTCAAAACATGCCTTTGGCCTTTGTGACTGGAAAGAGTCTCACAAGAAAACCTGGTGATATTACATTGCGAATGATCTCCACCCCCCACCCCCACCCCCACCCCATTTCTAGAGATGATTGTTCAGTTCTTGCTGCAATGTGTCTGCATTGAATGGATCTTTGGGGATGTCTCTAACTGAAAGGACACTGGACAGTGGAGGAGGGGCAATGAATGTGATAGTTAGGCCCTCTGAAACAACATGCCAGGTCCACTGAATGTCACAGCAAATTCTGTCCCATTTGATAGCAAAAAATAGGAGTCTTCTCCCACCAGGATATCTGATAAGGAGTGGGGTAGAGGATGAGGAATCTTGTCATTTCTTGTTGCAAGGTGGTTGCCACTGAGAAAAACTGGGATGAAACTGATCCCCTGCTCTCTGCTTCTTGTCCATATTTGTTCTTCAAAACTGTGACCTACTACATGCATAGAATCAGTAAGGCTAATTTACTATCTGTTGTATCCTAGAGGTGTCCTCTCTATTTCTTTGCTTAGTTTCTTGAAAATATCTCCATGGTTTCTGAGGCTGTGTCAATGAGAGATTTGCTTCCTTGCTGTCTAGTTTGCATATTTTCTCCACCTTTCTATTGAAATGGAGATTATATCAGAATGAGTGTGATCTAAGCTTGGCTTTATGGCAGTCCTTTAAAAAGGTAGAAGTGGAGATCACTGTATCTCTTTCTGCCAGTTAAAGATTTGCCACTGTTGTTAAGGCATTAACCAGTGTTTGCTGTGCAGCTCTGTTTAGTACATGTGCCATTTGAGAGACAGATTCCCACACATGTCCAGCGGAAGTCATGGTGGGAGAGGATAAACTGTTTTCTGCTTGTTGGAAGATTACCATCAAGAATAAATCCAAAATGGAGCCAACTGCCATGACATTCCTGATCAAATGTTATGCATCATTAAAGGACCTCCAGTCTATCCATACTGATGAGGGTTTTGACATCCCTTGAACTGCAGTGTCTCTATCTGGTGCTGAGATACCTGTGTGGAACACTGACGTGTTTATAGAAACTCCTACTAAAATTCAGTAGCAGCTATCCCTGACACTAGGGTCCTGCATTGTAAGCAACTTAATATGTCAGCTACTCAACCAGACTGTGGTAGGAATATGAATGCTCAGTTCATGTTTCTTGATTTGCAAGTCAACTGATGCTGGAGCTCTGAACCAAGCTATTAACAGAGAAGGAGGAGGAAGACAATACTCTGGTGATAACAGGAAAAGATTTCACCGAGTTTTTTCTTGGCATCGTTAGGTCTAGTAAAAGATGATGCAGCTTGTGAGCATAATTCATCATCTCTAGAAGAATGTGGCAACATTGATGTCTCTTGAACAATCTGAGATGGCACTGGTAAAGAGGTATAAAAGTGGTTGCCAGACATACTAGCAGATCATTCTAACTGAGATATGGTAACTTCCAGGCAATCACTAAACACATCCTCCATTAATCTGGCATGTCTGTTCTCAGGTGGGTACTGGGGCACTAAAATGTGGCATAAGGTGCCATGAGTGTCTTATGGCACTATAATGGGTATGCTGAACCATGAGACTGCTGGGGTCCTGATGTCAGTTAGACATGCTGTGCAAAGACATTCCCTCCTTTGACATTGAAGGAAAGATCAACTGTGGTATACACCTGTTGCAATCTGATAGGTATGACATAATTAGGTTATGGTGGAAGAGCATAAATGCCACACACCCCCTGAGAGGTATAAGCATAATTATTGCAATAAGTGTAATTTGGGCATCAAGTGTGTAATCTATATATTACATGCCAGAATTACAGCATGTTTGAAAAAGATACATTTATTTTTGCTACTAACCTCTTTCTGCAGCTGGTCAAAATTTTTGTCACAAAGGGCAAAATCTATATGGATTATAATCAGAATATGGACACAAAATAAATTGAAATATTATTCATGTTCAGCATTCACTTTAACTAGCCTACATGTGTAATTGCTGAATGATTGTAAACTGGAATTCTTCAATGAACATGATCATGTGTTCAGAGTGCTGTATAACATTAATCTCATATTCTTCTTTTGAAGTTTGTAAAGCAGTGTTGATTTGTCATTTTTCTGATCTGACATGTTTTGAAAAGATCCATCTGCTCTAACATTTTCCATCATATAACATCCACAACGCACACCATACAGCATTTCATTTAACAACTGGTGCCACTTTCTTTAATAGTATAGACTCATCTGCTACCTAACTAGCTTATCAATATAACGAATATGTGAGGCAAAGTTCATATTTGAAGAAACCCATCTATCTCCTTTGAAATAAGTCACATACAGTTGCTATAAATAGTAAATAATCTTGCACTATTATTATGCAGCAGTTGTCTTTTTAAGAATATTCTCAAATGTATATGAGTGGAGTTAAATAGATGACAATAAAAATGACAAAAACAACTTATTTATTGCTTTATTTTAATTTTATTTTTTAACGTACCAAGAAAGTGTAATCATATACATGCAAGCATAAGATGTAATTTAGTGGAAAACAGCATAATGATTATGCCAAAAGCATAATGGTTGGCATGTACGGAACAGTTGCCATTTGATCTTCCATGATGTATCTAGTTCTTTAAGAATGGACAGGTTAGGGGATATTTGATCCATAGAACTGGTCCATAATTGCATGGTGCAAGACAATATCTGAGTTAGCTTGATTTGATCTTGATCTTTCTTATATGTAGCCTGTAATTAGTACTGTCTACTGAACCACTGCAGAATTAGGCTATAGGTTGTCAGGTTAAAGCTGAACCCAAGTAGTGGATGTTACTGGGCTACCACACAATATTATGTTAAGTTACCTATGAATATGGGCCCAACAGGCAGCCTATACAGGTAGCAATAGAGAAGTGTTGCTTTCAATAACCATGAAGTGGACACTGTGCATACATGCTTTTAACTTACCTGTATGAATGACTCTAATAGACTGCCTATACAAGTAAAGTAACTGAAGCACTGCTTTGCTTTTAATAACTATGACATGGATGCTATGACTAAAAAATTATCTATAGAATTTTTACTTTTATGTATACTTCCAATGCTTAAATTTACACAATGAAATGCATGCTGCTGCAACTTAAATAACCACTACAACTGCAGTTTTCTATAGCACAAATGTTACCCGCACAACACAATAACAAGATATTAATTTTATGTCTACCCCAATCCAAGAAGGTGCAATAAAAGCCCATGCTGGTAAGTACAGAAAGGCATCTATGTTTACAACAAAGATGTAATTCTGAAATAGACTGAAAGACTCTGTTTGTGAAAGAAAGGAGCAAGACAAAGTTAGAAATATTGATAGAGTATACTTCCCGGTGAAGAGAAACTCCTCCAACTAGCTCTTATGTTGAATATCATCCAAAAATTCTTGAATATGGTCTGTGTGATCTCTTAACAGGAGAGAGCATGCTACTCAGCATGAACAGAAGTAATAACTCAGGTACACATGGAATTTTGGTGCCAGTTCCTACATACTGGAGAGATCACTCTGTGGGATGCCACAGATTTGGCAAGACAACATATATCACCCATAGCTAAAAGTTTTAGCTGGGAGGGCTGGATTTATGAGGTAGTTGTAGTAATTCAAACTGTATTATGAACAGGTAATGATTTGGGAGAAAAAAGATATTATTTATGGGCAATACTACCTTAATTCGGTCTGTAAATGATGAAGTAAATCTCTATATGACCTGATCTGTGTAAGGCACATAGCTTCAAAACTATTCCGAGGATTCAAGGGGGATTTTCCTTCAGATTGCAGGTCAGCACCATTTATTGACTGAAGTCTAGGTAATAACTTTGCTAGCTGGTCCATCAAATCCCTGAAATTAGATACAATACTAAGATTTTAAATCAAATATTCCAAAATATGGCCACATAAAGGCATTTGCCCATAATCCTATCAAAAGAATCTACTTGAATAGGTTTAACTGAAAATTTATTAAAAGTACTGTTATACTTCTTATTGAGATGGTGTGTTGAGTTAGACTGAGTGCCATAATACTACTGATGAGTTTCCAATAAAATACTGATAATGGAACACTCAGCATAACTAGATCAAAAACACAATCCTTATTGTAATAAATTATGGACAAGAAAAGTAGAGAAGCACTTGATAGTGACTGGATATAAGAAAACAGTACAGTCACCCATCACTAACTATAATTATTGAATCCTTAATTGTATTTAATCATATTTTTGTGTAGAAAACACAAATTTAAAATGGTATCAGAAAGCACAAATTTAAAATGGTATCATATAATCTCTGTAAGAGATATTTTTTTCACACGATAATACAATGTCAGGTGATTTTCAATAATTCAACTAACTGCTGCATTGTGACATCTGTGACTTTTATGTGATGTCACAATCTTATTTTTTGGCATCATTCAACTAAAATCACATTTTCTCTATTCTAAAACATGTTAAAAATTTCTGAATTTTATACTAACTCATGTAATAAAATAATTATGAACCTTTGTTTTGGTGAAAATGAAGAACTTAATTTGTTCAATATGAGGTTACTGGTTCATAAAGCTTACTTTAAGTACTCCATCTAAATGAAGCTGTAAATATTTCAGCTTTTTTATAAAATTTTTGATAGAAATACTAATGGTACAAATATTTATTTGGATATTTAAAATATTTGTATTATATGTCATAAAATAAGATGGATGCTATTTCTCTAGTAAAGTAGCCAACTAGAATACTGAAATATATTTCAGAAGTAGACATTACAAGACACAGAAAGGGAAACTAAAATTTTTATACTGTTTATTCCTATAACAGTTTTATGAAAATCTGACTGCAGCTGCAACTTTAACAGTAGTTGATGTTCATCACACATTTTATTTTCTTATTTGCAAAACCAATTACAAACCACAGGCTGCTAGCAATTAGGTTCCCATTTACATCTTCTTCAAATCTAATCACCTGCAACTGCAAACTAAGTAGCCCTGGTTAAAGTTTCCCCTAGGTTAAAAAATGAATGGGTCCTCTGGACTCTTCATCATTCTGAATGAGTGTCCTTTGGCTATAATTATGTGTCACTCTCATGGAAAACTTTAGCATGAAGTTTCTCACAAGCTGATTCTCTGGGACTACCAACATTAAAGACTAGAGGCAGGAAAGGGATTGGGCCTGGAGAGGTTTTGTCAGGGATGTAGGTTTTCTATTTTTCTTTGCTTCAGGTAATACCTGCTTGGTATTTGAACCAACTTAAAAAGTACCTATTATGATGTCACTTAATAGGCCCAATTCAATAAAGGATTATGAAAAAGACTGAGAAAAGTACATTAAAATCTGGATATTACAAACTCCAAGGAGCTCCAGAAATCATATGCATGCAGTGGCAGGCACATTTCATTATAATTCAGGTACATTTTAATATAAAACACCAGGAAGGACAATGTGACATACTTCATAATATAAAGTTTTTGTTATATCTGAGTTTGTTATAAATGGAGTTTCCTATACTGTAAACATACTCTCTTTATTGAAACTTTAAATAATCTGGGAATCACTTTTAAAGGCCATGATTAAAAATAAAATATTGAAATTTTAAAAAAATGAACATCATTTGTCTGACAAATAAATTTATTGAAATGTTTAAAGCAGCAACTGTATTGGATTAACAAAACTGGATTGTATTTGCTTAAAGGAGTTACTATATATTTCCCATGATGAAACCTGATCCTGAAGTCACAAACAGCATGAGCTTAAACAAAAAGAAGAACCTGGATTCAAAATGCCAACATGAATATCAAACTTTGAATGTTTTAATATCATTGAATTTGGCACATAAGTAGGGATTCAAACTTTAAGATCATGCCAGAACTTAACTCTAAGTTCAATCAGAATGATGTTACAGAAGATAACAGTTTGAAAATCTGAACATGAGTTTAATTTCTGTGGTCAGTTTTGTAACTCTAGGGTCAGCCTAATAAATTCATTTTTATAAAAGGGGGTTAGGTTAGTATTAGACGAATACATCCTTACTAAATATCTGCCAAATTTTGGTACAAATGGCTATGTACATACATATGTATGTATGTATGTATGTATGTATATATGTATGTATGTACAACAGTTAATGGAACACCAGCACAATGCTAAAATTATAACTTTAGGAATAGCAAACACCTGAAGAAGTATATAAAATAAATGATAAAGGTAAATAAAAAAGAAATTAAAAAGGGGGGGGGGCTTATTACTGGTTAAATATGGTATATATGTATGATGCTAAATGGGCTATGCACTTTAAAAATCTACTCCAATTGCAAAACAAAGTGCATTGGAAGAGACTTTGCAGTTTCATCAAAACAACTTGTTACTAACCTTTTCGAAATATCCTCTAATACTGGATTCTCCTCTAAGTTGATGTTTTCAAGGTAAATGCAATGTATTATACCTTCCAGTATTCCTTGGTGGTCTTGAAATTAAAACAAAAATGTAAGCATATAACCATAACAATAACTTAGGTAACATATCAATAAATATATATGGTGAATAACAATCCTTTTGAGTGTACTGGATTCACAAGAGATCTTGTGTGTCAGGGATTGATTATGATAAATGCAATAAACTGACAAAGTTTTTATTCCTGTAGAAATAGTCATTTAAAATTTTGTAACCTCAGTGCTCAATGCTTTTTCTGTTTGTTTTTTTTTCTGTGTGTCTTATCTCTGTTTTGTATTTCCCTTTGAAAAAGACTCATTTTGAGTCAAAAGCACTTAGGATCATTTTGCACTGTTGGATGTCAGTTTATTGCATAGATATCTTATACAACTGTCAAGAACCATTTCTCCAGTGTAAAGATTTTTTTATTTATTATTCAATTCATTCATTTGTGCTCATATTTGCATATTTTACTTGCCAGTTGATTCTGAGGGTTCAGTATGCAGGAAGTAAGTAGGATCAATGTGTTTATTTATATATTTTACTTGCCAGTTGGTTCTGAGGATCCAGCAAGAAGGAAGCAAGTGGTATCAATGTGTCTATTTGCATATTTTACTTGCCAGTTGTTTCTGAGGATCAAGAATGTAGGATACAAGCGGTATCAATGTGTCTATTTATTTTACTTGCCAGTTGGTTCTGAGGACCAAGTACATAGGAAACAAGTAGTATCAATGTGTCTATTTGCATATTTACTTTCCAGTTGGTTATGAGGATCAAGTATGTAGGAAACAAGTACTATCAAAGTGTCTCTATGCTAAAGTATTTTAAGTAATTTTATTACATCTGTATAATTCATAGGAAAAATCTACCTTTCCAATTTGAATTTGACTGTAAAGACAAGAAATATGCTATAATTTGATGCCAGCCACCATGTTTGCTTCTGAGCATTTTTTATTAAATTTGCGAATGATGAGATTAAAAATGCAACTTGAGAACATGTGATCATCTGTTTTTTTTAATATGCAGTGGTCCCACTCTTGAACAGCACCCTAACCAGTGGCCACCCACTTTACATTGCCAGAATCCCATGCATCAACAAGTTTGTGTTCAAAAATACCCTTCACGGATGGCCACCCCTCTAATGCAGCCAGCATTAGTGCAACAACTGTCAAATTCACCCCTCATAAGCTGCCAAATAATTGTCATTTATAAATAGAAATCTCACTAATATTTTATTGATTTTGCAACTCAATGCACTGATATTTGTTCCAACATGCTGATAAACTAACTTTATTCCATATGAAGTAATCTGAATTTCCATACTACTGTGTGTTCCTTAGATGTTACATTTTGTCACTTTGATAATTACTTGCTAATATCACTACCAATGATTATGATGATGACAAATGCTAACTGCTGAGAAGCACAGTATTATTCAGCACAAATCAGTGACATCTGGTCACTGATAGTAAAATGGTATGTTAACCTTTGTTAGAATGTACATAATCAGGTACCAGACTGAAAAAAAGTACCCAGTTCACCTTGTGACAAGCTCACTTCCTTAGTAAACAATGAGCATCTCATGTGATATTTACAAACTGCAAATGAAGGAAGAAGCTGTTGCAAAAAGTGCAAAGTGTCATCAGACATTTTAAGTTTAGAACAAAAAGTTAAAAGCAATTCAACTAAATGAAAAGAAGGACAGTCCTTTGATTGCTAGTGAGCAATTTGATGTCCGAAAGATTCAAATAAACACTGTCAATATACGTTCAACTGCAGTGAGTGGGAGAACAGAATCACTGGACTTGGAGGGATAGTTACAGCCAGATTTTACTCACAAGGTGGTTTTGCACCATGATTGATGATTTTTCATAATTTTACTATAATAATGGATATTAGTTTTACAACATTAAATCCATAACTGATTAATAGTTTTGTGATTTTTAAATGAAAATATTAAATATTTAAAAATTAGTTACATCTTTCATACTTTATAAATAGTTGTTGCTCATATCTGTGTGATCGCATTATAGAAAGTCCATCTAGAAAGTCCACTCTTCTTATTAGGTCAAATTCCTGCTGCAGAAGAGGTGACCTTATAAGAGGGGGACCAATGTATTATACAAAATAATACAAATAATTCTTGTTTTGTTTCCTAGAAATTATAGTATATCTGTATGCATATACAGTCAACCCTGTCAACAGTGGCCACCCATGGGAAATGACAAAACTGGCCATTGTACACAATTGACCCCTGTGCACATGTTCACCTTTAAAAAATTTGTTTTTGAGCAAATACCATGCACCAAATATTATTATCATTAAATAAAATCATCACTGACTTTAAATAATCACCAATCTTTATTTTATGAACCATGACAAAACAATTTTACTACTTACCTACAGCTTACATATGACTGTAAAACAGAGTATTGATTCCCTTGTCAGCCAACTTGTAACAGTTTCACTTGAAAACAACCATTCATGCTTTAAAAATAATATCTGGTTCAGCCATTTTCTCAACTCACTGAGATCAAAAGACATTCATGTGAAAAGTCTGTGATGAATAAGAAATTAAAAGAAGCTTCATATGGTTATTCTTTGTGACTAATGATCCAAAACTTCACCTTTACAAACAAGTTTCAAATACTGAATGACTTATAACCCTAATGTAAAGGAATATAACTCATATCTCCTTTCAAAGATGAACTTCTTCTTCTGAGATAACTTTAATTCATAGGCAAAAAGATGATGATATTAATCTATACCTGTGTTACATATATGTAATTAAATTGCTTGTGTGTTAGCTTTACAATTCTTTTTTATTTTTTGTTTCATTACATTTTATTGTAATGATTATTTTCACGGGATTCGATATTTTTTTTCAAGTAAATTCTGTTTATTTAGAATGTAAAACCTATTACAGAAGCATTATTTTTAGCTCACTCTGGTACACAGTTTTGTAAACATCGAGTGTTAACGATTGGCTATTTCCAAGGTCATTTTGACCCACGTATTAGCTGAGTTGCAAACAGCCTTTTTTTTAAATTTATTTTCAGTGTGAGAATTTGGTCCTTAGATAGGGCTATTCTTGCATAGGTAATAAATGGCATTTTATTTTATTGTGATGTTCAAATCAGTAAATCATGTAGCCTATCACATGGAATACCATGTGATCTAAAATCGAGGTTTATAACAGCTATTTTCTATTAGATCGGGTCAGAGTCATTCTTAACACCTTGAGGGAAGAAGGTGTTTCTAATTGTTGTTGTCAGTTTGATTTTCATTTGTTTTGGAATTTAATAATTTATTCTCTTGGAAACTAAACAAGTGTACTTTTTTTATAAAAAGTTCTGAGAGAAAGAAATTCAGTGGAAATTTATTCTGGAGTTATACGGAAACATAAACTGTGATTCAATCAAGGATCTGTTACCACCAGTACAACGGTCTCATCTGACGTCATTGCCTCCATATTGGAATTTCATTGAGATTCGAACCTGGATTTTATTAGAGCTGTTTAGTGATAGGACTTGTATTTTTCAATCTTAGGACTAACTTTTGGATTATATTCACAAACCGTAAGTCCTATTTCCAATTTTTACATTGTTTTCTAGGGAAATAAATTATTTTGTTAAAATATACAAAGCTTGTTGACTTCACTCTTTTCTCTTGTTATATTTGTACGAGCCTACATGGTACACCTGTCAGACTGGCACATTTGTATTGTGGTAACACAATTACTTTTTACACCATCCTGCAAACAAATTGCTTCAACCCTGTACCATAATGACACAAACTACCTCATTTTCAATCTTACATATTGATACCACTGAGCTACACTGTCAACATGACTGAAGTCTGAGTACAAGTGAGATAAGAATTGTTTGCAAATCAGTACATGATATTCCTATATATAATCATGAAGCAAAAATTCAGTTGCATAGACTGAGCAATAAATACATGCCAATGACTTCTTAAGGCAAGGTGAAACTATTATTTGGTTATAAACACCTGGCCCCAGACCACAGAAGACTGGTGACCATTACGTATAAGACATTTATACAGAAATCTGCCAAAGGGAAATTAGAATGGCCATCGTGAACAGCTGTCTGATTAGTAAGGTGATAATTAGGACAGGTTTGCAGAAAGTATGGTTCATATGTTGCTTATCAATGACAGAGTTAAGGATTATTGCTTGCAAAATATTGCAGTAATTAAGTTTTAAGTAATTTATAATTGTACATTCATAAGGGTCACAGCAATCCAAATAACAAAAAATGTGTATGTTGATCTGCATTTTTTCCACTTCTCTTGGCCAAATATCTATCCCCAAGTAAAGGTCATTGCATAGAAAAGTATAGGAGAAAGTACCCAGTACCAATTGGCCCTAAAATATTAGCTGAATTAGTATTTGAAAATTCATCAAATTGACAGTGATTGATGACCTTAGATTTCTCTTGTCAAATACACACGGCAATTGGTATTTTGATGAGTGAATGTTTTCAGTATGACACAGTAATTGAGATGGCACTGGTTTCTGGATCAGAAAGCCTGCATATTTGATTTACAGCAGGTTGTAGGGGGCTCTAGGTGTCCAAGTGGTTTGCTGAGTTTATAATTTTCTTTTACTTAGCTATTATTACATTTATTAAAGCTGTAAAAGAATTTTTTCCTTTCTCATTCTTTAACAAGATTTTTCTCATGATTTAATAAGATATTTAAGTCACAACCACATCACATTACATCCAATCTCTCTTAAAGACATGATATACTGAATGACATCATAATATAATTATCATGTCATGTGGAACTGTGCAGTAAACATTGACTTTACAATAGCAGACTACCTTAAACTGGCTATTCTGTGTAAATTATTGTCATGTAGTTCTTTCACAATCTATACTCACCTAATAACTGATTATTCCTAAGACTGAGATCTTTCAACATCAGACAGTGTCTTATTTGGTGAATTTCACTTATTCTGAAAAGTTGTAGCAAATAATGTTTACATGAAAAATTGAATGGAAAATGGAATGTTGCTCTGATTATCCTTACTCATACATGTAAAAACAGTTTTCAAATCAAAATAACATTGGAGACAATAATTGTGAATTGGCTATTATTCTTGAGGACAAATTTTTATGGATGCTAGAAACCACAAATTTACAGACAAAAACTGGGGTGATCATTGTTTGGGTGGGTTTTTTTTGTATTAAGCACTCAATTATAATTAAATTACAGGTCGAACATGCATAAAACCATTTAATCAAAATAAAATCTCTTGAGAGACAACATTACTGCATTAATTACAGCCTAATATCTACCATAAGCACCAGACTAACAAACCCCAAATAATCATTAGTTCATTTATTGCTGGCAGAAAAGAAGCAGAGATTACCAGTTGTTGTTGATGTCATCTTAGTGCCATCTTTTATACCCTTCAATGACTTTAAAAACTTATCTCACTTTCACTTGTTCATCGAAAGTATGCAGGACATACACAGTCTAACTGTATTTAAAGAAGCAAGAGTGATACAAATAAACCATACCCATTTTGTCCAAGGTGAAAGGTATGCAGCAGTGGTATCCACATAATAGAGAGTGTTTCAAGGGAGGTAATACTGTTGTCCTCAAGCAGGAGCTCCTGTAGAAGCACTTGGTTCTGTAATAATGGCACCTGAAACAATAATTTGTGAAAAGTTAATTAATCAATTCAGAATATTTCAATTTTAATGTGCATTTAATTATTTTCTTAAATTATCAACAATCATAATTTAAGATAATGATAAACTTATTTTTCCAAAATGCTTTTCAGATTTCAAATTTCCAAAAGAAGCATGAAAAACCACTATATCTAGTCATAAAAACAGGTTAGCATACAAAATAACTGTATGTAGAAAAAGTCCAAAATATCTGAATAGATAAAGAAAACAACTACAATAAAAGCTTTTTTAAAATAGATTATTGAAATTCTTATGTTAATACTGCAGAAACAATTTACCTGCACAAGACTGTTTCTAGAGATATCTATTTTCAGCAGAAGACATAGTTTATCCAGGGCATCCACATTTTGAAGGTGGTTGTCTGAGAAATCTAGAACCTGAATAGTAGGGATGTCTTCAAGACCCTTTGTACTGATCAGCTGATTGTGTGACAATAACAAGGTGTGCAGCCTGCGTAAACTCTCAAGACCACCTGAAATTACATGAAATGTACGTCTACTTTTTCTTACAACTAGCTCATTACTTCACCTTTGATGTTTCACTCTCTTTCATGTCTTGTGATAATTAACACACATCTGCAAAGTTAATGTGTACTGTTTTGAATGCTGTGTACAAACTATTAGAGTTCCAAGATAGAAAAAGGTGCATTAAGTCGATGAATGAGATGTAAACTGTAACCTTGTACATCAAACTATATGTACCTAATCATGCCTATTTTGTGTGGAAACCTCTAAAATATCCATGCATTATTAAATACACTTGAAATTTATGTTCTCTAACATATTTCATATGATAAACTGATTTGATAACTGTACATACTTGTTTATATGTCATTTTAACTGGATACTGCACAGACCCAGAATTACTATCACAAAATGCATCCAGATTCGTGTCTAGGCAGTTTGTTAGGAGTAATCAGTAGAACAAACAACCGGTAGGTCCTGGTATTCTTGTACATTATGCAAAAGCAGATCAGGCTCAATATTGTTTGCAGTCTGACTCAAATATCATATATAAAAGTGAACTGAGGAACAGTAAGACTGTACCACTATTAAATTACAGATGCCAACACATACAAGTAACTCTAAATTTTGCTACATGCACATATTACCGTAACTTTATTTACTGAATACTCACTACGAAAGTAACTGTTTCAAAAGCTGGTCTAAACTGAAAAGCTACATACAAATTCACAAGAGTTGCACACAAATTTATATAAAATATGCATTCCTAAAGTGGTCTTCTGTATAAATTTTGTACTGTTATTCCATGATTTGTCATAGCTTAAAAAGTGTCCTTTGCAGAAGATCAATACATGTACATAGTGTCCAGAAAGTTTACCTATTCTTGATATTTTGTTATGGCTTGCATCTAACAAGCGTAGATTAGTGCAGTTGTCCAGTCCATGTAAGGCCGTCAGCTGATTCCATGACACATCCAAGTATTGGAGGTTACCCAAATCTTTCAGGTCTAGGTACTCTATCTTGTTGTTCTGAAGACAAAAAAAATGTAACTCTTGGGACAATATGCAAGGATAGCAACAAATCTAGGAACATACCATCTTGATTTTTCAGTCTTGTTCACAGTCCACTTCTTGCTCTAAGATTCTAAGACTACAATTTTCTCCTTTGTCTTTGGTAACCAGTGTAAATTAGTGGTTAGATTGCTGGACCATCAATCAGTAGGTTTCTCTGGGTAAGGCACTTTACTCCAAATGCCTCTGCACTGAAGTCTTTCTTGTACTGATTTGTCATTAAAAACTTATCAATCAATCTCCTTTCACTTGAGATTCAATTCTCCATCTCAGAAAAACCAAATTGAATCAACTATTAAAAGTGAAATACTCATATTATCCAGAAGTTTCAACAGCTTTTGCATAATGATTATCATTTAAAGTATACACAGAAGAATAGATCAACAATAACCCTTTTACTTGCCTAAACTGTACTTTAAACTTAGATCATCTAGGTTATAAAGAAAGTGTCCAAAGACCAATCCATTCCACCTACTTAGTAATACAGCTTGTATTAACAGGCCACACAATGAATTCAAAATCTTCTCATTACAAATAAACAACAAGGCCAGGGACTGCATGTCAAGTCCATGCTCAAGACATTGAGGTAAACTTTATTTCCCTGACACCAAGGTCAAATAGTCAAATAAGTGTTTCATAATAAATGGCCTCTGCTGCATAATGATTCATCCTATGTTTTAACAGAATCCAACAAGGAATGTGTAAAAAATAAACAAATGGAAAAACTTTGATCAAAACTTCAAGTAAAATATTATGTGATTGTGACCTTGACCTCAGTGGGTGGGTTGTTTTGTATTTATTATATAAAGATTCATCCCAAGTATGAATATAATTTATTTGAGAGTTAAAGAATTATATTAAAAAAATGAAAGATTTTGACCAAAGTCTAAAATAACATTAGAGCTACCAGAAAAGTGACTACCACATATCATTTGTCCATTAATGTAGGCTTGACAAGAGTTTAAATTCTTCATTTATTCATAATCCTAAACTAGCTTAACAATGACAAACTTACAGTAAAGTTTATGTACTGGAGTTGTTTACACTGCTGTAATCCTTCAACAGCTACCAGTGCACTATTAGTCACTGCCAGATACTTCAGCCCCCAGCACTGACCCAGAGGGGATATGTTGTGGCCTGGAAGGTCCTGCAGCTGAACAGTGGTCACCTACAAATAAACAGAACAGTTACATCTGGTCAGTCATATTATTTGTCTTTCTTATGACAAAGCAGTTATGATATGATGTTGCAGGAGCGGGCTGAGTAAACCAGCCTGGATGAATCAGAAAGTCAATAACCCATCTAGAGTTTGGATGGTCCTTGTTTCAATCTTTTATCTGGCCATGAATTTTTCCTTGGTAACATTTGATGGCCATGGTGAGGATCACACACATAACGACTTGTCATACTCACCCCGAGTTTGACTTTTAGCCTCAGCAGTTCAGCAGTAGGTTTCTGTGATGAGGACAATGTAGACATCCAGATATGAGAATATCTCTGTGAATAGTGGTGGGAATCCAGTAATTGGTCTAGTGCATCAACAATCCAGAGTTAGGGAGATCCCAGGTTTGAGCCCCAGTCCAGTCTTGAACTTTTATCCCTAGTAACATGTGGTGGCAGCAGTGGGATAGCAATAAAGATCTAAATGACTTTAATTTATTTCACTTTAAGCCTCCATAGGATGGTCTGTGATAAATGGATAACAGAAACATAATTTATAGTATTTGCCCACTCATGGCAGTTTGTACCCCTTAGTAATTTTAAAAATAAAAATGGATAAGGATATAAAAAGTACATAAAACTTCATAATTTCATTCATCAATTTAAAATTTCTAACCTGATTGTTGCCTGGGGGCCCCTGACATTATCATATTGAACACAACCAGACTATTCACTGTCCTTTTCCAGTTCCTAGAACAGTCCATCTTCAGTAAAAACTGTGTCGTCTTCATCTAATTTTTGCAATGTCTAGTTTTAATATTTCTATTTTAAAAACTTTATCAAAATAAAAAGGTGTAACATTTATAGACATGTTTTCAAAGGATGTAACTCCGAAAGTTAAAAAAATTTATGGGAGCTAGTAGAAATGGTTACAGCATCACTTCTGCTGTCTGAAAAAAACAAAACAGACTTGAGCACTCAAATATGGTAACTGTGTTAGCAAAAGAAAACTCCCATTTGGTTTGAAATGTGAACAATGTGACAGTGTTAAAGAACCATGCTGATGATCAGGTGAGAATTATAAATTGATGAATGAAATAATAAGTTTTGTGTATTTTTTATATCCTCAATGCCTTTTGTTTTTAAATCTGGTAGGGGTGTACAAACTATGGGGTGGGTCAGTGAATAATATACCTGTTTTCAAAAATCAAAATGCTGTGGAAAAGAAGCAAAGGAGTGGGTCATGTGCATCAACCTGGATGAATCAGTTGGTAATGCACCCTTCAGGAGTTAGGGAGGTCTTTGGATTTGATTTCTGCTCCAGCCATGAATGTTTCCCTTGAGACTAATAATATCCATGCATGCATACATACATCAGGTTACATCACTCATCTATATCTGGTATATAGCTACATTCCTGTAATATTTTCTGGGATTATCTATAGTATAAACTCTGGTAAAACATTTTGTGAGATTTCAGCACTTTTGTGAGACTGTGGGGAGGAGAAATTTTTCCACATGAATTGATCCAAAATTCTAGTGATATAATCTGAGTTAATTTTTATCAGGTGTGACTTAACCCGGCTGTACATTTTCTGAGGTTATACTTGGAATTTTTACCTAAAACCTTGGATGTCCGAGGTTTTTCCATGGTTTTCATAGGAAAATCTAGGAAACAGGAAACCTCGGACAATGCTGATATTTTGTCCAAGGTTTTATAAGCAAACTTCGGACATTATCTCGTACATTAAAAAAACCTAGGAACTACCTTGGACAAAGCCTTGGACATGAGAACTTAGTTTATTTTTGCCTCAGAAAAACCTCGGAAATAAGAACTTAGCCATTTTGTGGCTTAGACATAGCTCGGAAATGTAGACTTAGAAAATTTTTAGCTAGGAAATGGACTTGGTCTGTTTTAATTGTGCACTTACAGATTTCTATATATTTATTCAGAAAGTATTTTTACAGTTTATTAAAATGAATAATGTTTGTCATTACCAAAACAACTAACAACTCTTGGATTTGTATTAAAAAATTTACTTAATTAATGTTGATTGATTGATATGGGTTTTACAGTGTACCATCTCAGTTCAGGCAACATGGTGCCAAACAGGATCACATATTTTGGTTTCACATCTTATTTACAAGGAGATAAAAATATGAGATAAAGAACCAAAACCTATATTCATGCTGGAATCCCACAGCTAGAAAAATTCTTAACATTCATACACTTTTAATCACTTCATACAATCATGTTAGTGTAACACAGTGGTCTCAATTCTAATGCCCTGTAACCACACAGGACAACTGTAAAAATATATTTTCTAACAACTGAATCTAAAGTAAATTCTTCAATGCTTAAAGGGTCACATGACATGTTTCTTAAAATTTATGTTTGTGTGTTAGTTAAAGGAATAATAATTTAAAGTACCAGTTTAGAAGGATAATAAACTATTACAGTATTAGTGTAAAAATGTTTTCTGAAAAATTGCATGGCACTGTTTATTGTCACATTAGTTACAAGAATAATAATTATAAATATACAATTGGGTCTAAAAAAAAATGCATGGATGATTGGCATGGCACTATTTTTAATTATCATTTTTCATACGACAATTGATAATAAGCACAGTTACACTGAAGTTTAATCCCTTTCAAATTGATTTGGGAAGAATGCAGCAACCACTTGATTCTGTTTTCTGACAACAAACGCACATATAATCCATTTGGGGATTTTAAACATATTAAACTTTACAAAGAAGTTGGCTTTTGAGGTTTCAATAACATGAAAAATGACCTCCAAAGTTATTGATGACATAAATTTGAACAATGTTTTCACTCTGAGTTTAAACCAGTGTAAGATTTTTTATTTGCAATTACTTCATATACAATTCAAGTATTTATGAAATATAGACAAACAAGGTACTGTAAAAGACATTTTCAAAGTAAAAAGGCAACATTTGTAATCCTCATTTAAGCTTTGCAAAGCCACATCTATCCTTTCAGTGATCAAGTAAACATGTATGTCAATAGTTAAATTGTTTGTCAATAGCTAAATCATGAGTGGTAAAGGATCAAGTAAAAAACACAAGCTTGTGTTAATGTACTTGTAGTTGATAAAGATTTTAATTTATACACCTAAATTCTAACACCTGAAGATGAACTCTTCCCTCTACATTTCCTTTGGACACAAAAAGTTTTCCAACTGCAAATACATGGCAAGTTTATCTGTGGAGGAGGTATCCTTGGAACTTCAACAGGTACTTCTCCAATGGATTTATTTTCTTCAAATGCAACTGTAAATGAATTCTGCTTCTTGACCTTGCTTGTCTTAAAAAGACTGATTATGTCTGTGCTTTGTTAAAGCCTCCTTTGTTTATATGTTTATGAGACCATCCCCACCACACCCCATGTGTAATTCCTATTGCATTGGTTTTAAAATAAGGGTAGGTAGATATTTTTTTGGGGGTTTTTTGTTTTTTTATAAATAATATATATATATATATATATATATATATATATATATATATATATATATATATATATATAATGTACTAAGCACTTCAAGTTCTGTTGGGAATTTTTATTTTTACTTTAAATATTTTTAACCTGATGAAAAAGTGCTATTGTCAACAGCTTAAATGGGGATGGTCGGCTGACCAGGAACTTTTTTGTGTGCCTGATATGGCACTTCCGGTCTGCGATGATTGGAATCTGGGAGACAATTTTATCTTATGAAAAAAAACAGAGATAATTGATGGACCCCATGTAATACTCATAGCAGGTGCTTATCTACTTACTGCTTTTAAATTTAAAAAAATATTGAGAAGTTGTGGAAAGTTCTAGGAAATATTTCTTTCACCTTCTTCCATTGGTTGCAGAGCATGGAATTATCCAATCACAGCAGCTGATTCGTCAATCTTGTACACGCCATAATAATAAATTCGAAAGTGGCCCGTTGAAAGCAAACTGGTCTGTAAAAACTTGCATTATAAAGGAGTGAATTCATCAATCGCCATGAACCTGTTTGCATTATTTATATGATAATCCTGTTACCGGAAATGTTCTTAGCCACCTAAATATTGTTCAGCTGAGAATGGCAAACGAAGATTACAAAGTCAGCAATTTGGTGTCAACAAGGTTACCGTGTTTTGGGATTACAGAAGGAATTATTGGAAGAATTGGAGGTAAGTTCAATTTTTTTAAATTTTATTACATTAAATTTGAAAAAGATATGAACATTTACTGGCTCTCGTTTCATAGCACAGGCACTTGATTCCAGGGTAAACTAATGTGTACACTCACCAGTTAACACATGTTAAGTGTTAATTGGTGAGTGTACACATTAGTTTACCTCGGAATCAAGTGCCTGTGAAACATGTATAGTGTTCAGTAAACTTTATTGTTTTCATCTAATTTTATCTTTGTACGATTCAGTTGTAAATTTTTGGAAGTGAATTACAAGAATATAGTACATTTTAATGATAATAATTATTTAAGTATGCCCGATTTGAATAGTGTAAAGCAAACTAACCCATTAACATTAGTTGAATTTAGAAGAAAAGAATTAACAATGGTTTTAATTATGTATTATTATTATTATTAAGCATGAAAATGAAGTCATATTTTAAAATTGTTGAAAAAACAATAAAATCTGAAATATATTTAATGACTCAATCATGGCTCTTAAAATAACTGTGTGTACATAATTATTATCGTGCATGAAATCAGAAAAATAGGTTTATGAATAGTGTTAAAGACATGTAAGAATAGAACAGAACATCAATGTGTATAGATTGTTAGGCAGCAAGCAAATCTACAAAGCAATCAATCAGATTAATTACTGCTTCAGTATATCCATGAAAAGCTAAATTACCTTATCCATTTTCTTTAAAATGATTAATGCTTATGCGTGTCATATACTGATGATATTAAATAGTACTTAAATTGGATTTCTTTTGTTTGTCTAATTGAAAAGGAAATATGGTATCCATTATTCCGATCTCTTGCTTTATTTTACCTGTTGCATACAAATTTGCAAAAATGCAAGCATCAATGATCTCTTAATTTTATAAAGAATGTCAGGTTACATAATTTGAATTATTATTATTTTTATTTTTAAAGGCCAACATGCCTAACCACATTTTTTTTCAGCAATAAACATGGGTATATGTATTTTTTCCCAAGTAATCAATTCCTATTACTAGTACATGGCATGGAATGTATTGCATATTGTTTGAAAAGTATGCATTTCTTTTTTAAATTTAGGGTTGAAACAAGATGCAAATCCACAATCAGCGAAACCACCAAAAATGGCTAAGACAATAGCAACAAAATAGACCACCAAGATGGCAACACCAAAACAGACTAAGACGGTAACACCAAAAAAGTCCAAGGTAAGATAAAGATGCAGCAATTTCAAACTTTCTATAAACTTTATAAGCAACAAGCATTGTGTCATATCTTTAGGGGTTGATTACAGTACAATGAAATAAAATAAGATAGTAATTCTGAATAATTTTAATAATATCTTTAAAGGGGTGCATCAGGATCTTATAATTTTATTGATTGAATACATTAGTTTGAACTCGCAAGCCATTGAGCCAAGAAGAGAATATAATCTTGACTCTATTTGTTATCAACAATTTAGAATGATGGTCCCAAATTCAAAGAACAGTACATGGTACAAATATAGCTTTTTAAGGGTTAATACCTTGTTTTCAGAACTAAAGGATTCCAAACATGAGTTGTAAATTTAAGGCTGCCAATAACAGTTATGTTATATGTGTACTAGTTGTTTTATTAATTCATCACATTTTATATTTTCAACCAATATTTTTTTTGTGCAGGACTGATCCAAAAGAAACGGCAGAGTATCAAAGAGGTGATGATACAAGAAAATCAATGAAGTGCAAAAACTATCAAGAAACCAGGATATAAATAGATGGATTTTCAAAATTAAATGGACAATTTGGCACTGAAGGAACCTGATGGGCATTCTTGATATTTGGACCTTTTTAAAATTTTATTTGTACGTGTTGAACAAATTAAAAATAAAATTTATTCTTATATTCTGTAATATTTGCTTCATTTCTTGGTCTGATGTTTTATGCCAGGAAGGTGTCTGAGAAATCCTTGGACGATGTCCTAAGACACCTTGGACAATATATCCTAGGAATCCTTGGACAATATGTCCGAGAAATCCTTGGACAATGTGTCCTTGGAAACCTCGGACAACATGTCTGAGGAATCCTCAGACAATGTGTCCTAGGAAACCTTGGACAATATGTCTGAGGAATCCTCGATGTGTCCGAGGAATCCTCGGACGATGTGTCCTAGGAAACCTTGGACGATATGTCCGAGGAATTCTCAGAATGCTTGCAAACCTTTTTACAATATGTCCGAGGATTCTTAGGAAACCTTGGAATATTGGTTAGAAAAAACCTTGGAAGTCCAAGGTCAACCTCGGACATTGAGAATAAAAACCTTGGACATAATGGTATAAAAAAATTTTGTCCTTGGACTATTACCTCGGAAAATCAGCAACCAATACTCTGAGGTTTTTCCTAGGAAAATTTGTCCAAGGTTTCCTAGGAAACCTCGGAATATGTACAACCGGATAGAACAGTGACTTAATAATAACTTAAATGATCCTTATTTTATCTATATCAAGGTTCTTTCAGGTAAAAGGGTTGCTAATTGCAACAACAGTCACCAAGGGATGACATATCTCCTGCACTTCTGATGTAAAGACTCCAGCTGAATGTAGCCAATGGTCCAGCACTCTGTTTGTATACTATACCACTTCCTTGATAACTCACAAGCAACAAGATCATTAAATATGGGCTGAAGCAGAGGCATGGTGCAAAAGGGTGAAGGAGACTCAAATTTTGGTTAGCAGGTGGGTAGTGGAATCTTGCAAAGTTTGTTGATTTCGAGAAATATAATCTTCATCCTCTAACAGAAATGATCATGTAATGGATTTTAAAAGTTTTGGATATTAGATCTGAATAAGTCAGTTAAAGGCAATAAATTGATGTCAGACTTTCAATATAGATCAATTTGACATGCAATACTTCTAAATTTGTTTATCAGTAAAGATGGAATTGGTTCCCATTTAAGATCAGAGTATGTAAGCAAATACTAGCAAACTAAAACTTCATATCTAGAATCACGAACTCATGGAGCCAAAACCACATGAGAATTCCTCAACATATCGATTTTAAATGTCATAAATAGCACTGGCAGTGGTGAGTACAACTCTGTATATTATTTGTATCAACAAAAAAAGCATCACATGGCAGTTGCATGGTCCTGGAATACTGCATCTGGATTTTTAAACAAATGATCAGAATGTAAGAGAACAGACAATTTTTGCATGTCATTAAAACTTGCAAGTTATCACTGCAAATTATGATAAATAATCCACTGATCATCCAAAAGCAAAAATTCAGGACAAGTTGTATACAGTGTGTGCTTTTAACAAGAAATTAGGCTGGCCCTATTGAAAGGTGATGGCAGCGCCTTTCATGTACCGTAATCAGCTGAGCTATGTCATCTGTTAATTAGTTTGTGTCACTGTGCCAGGGGAGTGTATACAATCAATTATCATAGAGGCAATTAAAATATAAGGTAGTCACACATAAGCAACCATCTGTCACAGATTACTTAGCTGACTGAGAATAGCTAGTGTGAAGCTGTGTTAAAGCCTTTGAAAACTGTTGTGGAAGAGCTCATTAGGTTAATTTGCATAGGTAGAGTGGAACATTAACCCAATATGTTTGAAGCTATAGGTAAACTGAAGAGATGCATGTTGATGATCAAGTTATTACACATCATTGCCTTGAATGAGAATGTTTATTGAAGTTTATTGGAAGATTCATGAGAAGTGGCACTGTTTCTATTAATTTGAATTTCATTCCATATAAAAAATACAAGAGATGATTATTTCAGTAGTCAAAATAGTGCATAAGTGTGATTCATTTTTTAAGGCAAAATGTCAAAATACTACATGTATTGTGATTTAGGAAATTTGTAAAGTAAGCAGAACCCAGCCAAACTAAATTTCAGAACTCCTGGATGGAATTTGTCTTTGTAAAGTGCAACAGGAAGCATTTTATTATTTTGCTCACACTGTAAAATGGATTAGACATCATTTATTCTGGAGTGTATGACATCCATTTGAAGCAACAATGACGCCTAGCATATTTGACACTCCCCACATCAATGCATATGTAGATAGATCATTTTTTATGGTAAGAAAAATTAAACAAGGTCTTCTGGCAGTTCAATCAACAGTGCCATTGAGTCTTCAATGAATCCAAAGATGAACACAAAGACATTTGCATTACCTTCACACACACCCCATACTAAACTATTAAGCAGCAATGATTGCATTTAATTAAATATATTCCAATGTCCAATGGATTTTAAAGACATCAACTTGTTATATTTTTTATTTATTTAATGTCTGTCTGGTTATGATTATGTGAGTGTTGGCACATGTGTGGAGATGGTATTGGACATCATTAAATCTACCAACTATTTTTTCTTTGTAACTGTATTAAATCTTTGAAACAAAACAAATGTTATTTTTTGCTTTCTTTATATCAGATTTTAATTTCAGTAATTTTCTATAAAGAATATGAAAGGTACGATGCTCAACAAAAAATTTTTTAAAGTATGTTTGGGCCTTATTGACCTCCAGTTCAGTTGCAGAAACTGCACTTCCAAACTTATGGAGGCCAATCACTCTTGCTAGATCTCTCATCTGAAGATAATCTTTATTGTTTAATTTAATTCACATGGCAGTGGCAATCATCTCCACCCTTATGGGCAATACTTGACTTGAAATGACATGATGTCATATAAATGTAAATGTTACATCTTCTGTGTTTATTTCAAACATTGCCAAGCATCAAAATATTCATTGTTGATTGTTTGGTTTTTTAAGAGGCTCAGTTTCCCCTTTGCCTTCAAAAGTGTTTTTCTTTACTGAATGACATTTCCAAATGATGATATAATGTAAAAGCAAAAGCTTCATCATGCAGGTGTTTTGCATGGTCAGCATGAGTAGATAAAAAGTGTCTGAGGTGCCTCCTGTCAAGTCAGTCTGGTTCACTGACCAACTCTACTTAGGCAGTCAAATATGAAAACCCACATCTCGATCAAACCCAAACAAGCCAATATTCAGATTTTACTGCAATGCTAGCATTTTCATAATGGTATGTTTGGCTGCTCTTCTGTAAGTCCATAGTTTATGGCTAATTTCCAAAACCCTTACACTAAAATCATAAGGGTTGGCAGGTCTGTAAATGTTATGCAAATTTCACGATCTACCAGAACGAAGTTATTGTTTATGATTGATACACAATATTTATTAAATAAATTGGCAAATAAATCAAATGTATTCCTTTGACAGAACATTTTACAATTAAGACTGCATCAACAATGCCATTTATTAAGGCATCTTAATGGGTCATGACATGGCATAAATAGGATAGATTTGAATGATTTTCTAAATTTATTTTAATAGTATTAAGAATTTAAGATTATGCATACCTGTTATATTAATTTATGCTTTCTTTTTAGCAAATGTTAACTTTTTCTCTAAGGAAACAATTGATTTCAAAACAGAACTTCTTATTGCAACCAATATGAACCTCTCTTTTATCATGTCAATGGCCAGGGAGGATTGGTTCCAAGATGAGCTCAATGACCATGTGCTCAGGGCCAGGGCATGCCACATTATATCAGTGAATTTTGGCTGTGGTCATCCAGTCTGGAGAGGGAAGGGCTCCGCCAGGCTGTATCTTGCCCCTGACACACCACATGAAGACAACTAACAATTCTTCCATACCGGATCGGTCGCAGCCCAAGTCAACAATGACCGTGCCCTCCGCTGCACACTAAGACAAAGGTGACAAGTATGCTCCTGGTGCCCCCACTACCAAAATCCATGGGAGAGACAACATCATCATCGGTACATGGAACGTTGGAACACTGAGAGCTATGGGAAAGTTGAAAGAACTTACACATGAGTTGGAGAGGTACAACTGGAACATTATTGGTCTCTGCGAAGTGCGCTGGAAAAACTTTGGCAAAATAACAACAGATGAAAAGCATCAGCTCTACTTCAGTGGAAGAGGGGACAAACACAGTTATGGCATTGGATTTCTTTTCCACAAGGGCACTGTGAATAGCACTATGGGTTGCTGCCCAGTCTCAAGCAGGCTCATTACCATCTGCCTGAGGACGACTCCCTTCAACATCACAATCATACAGGCCTATGCACCCACATCTGACTAAGATGACAACGAACTGGAGAATTGTTATAACCAAATGCAAGATGTCATTGACAACTCACCCAAGAAGGACATTCTGTTTGTGCAAGACTGGAATGCAGAGGTGGGAGTTGATTCACAGACAAACTGGCAAAGCACCTGTGGACCCTTCTGCAATGCAGAAACAAATGAAAGAGGATTCAGGCTCTTGGAGTTTGCTGCCTACAACAATCTTATGCTAGCCAACACATTTGGCCCTCACAAAGCATCTAGAAGTTGGACCTGGCACAGTCCAGATGGACAACATCACAACCATATTGACTACATCTTGGTGAAAAAATGATTCTGCACAGGGCTGAATATCGCCAGAACATGAAGTTTTCCAGGAGCAGATATTAAACGTGACCATGATTTATTAATGACAATGTCTTGCCTACACCTGAAAATGATCAAAAACCCTAACCAAACAAGAATCAGATTTGACCTTGAAAAATTGAAAGATCCAAAAGTCACAGAAGCCTTCCAAACAATATTAGGTGGTAAATTTGCACCTTTGATAACCCTGGACAGCCAAGACACCGACCTAGAGTCCTTACCAACCACATTCAACACAGCTGTGATTAGCACAGCTAGCAAGATCATTGGCAAATATTATCGAACAAAGAAACCTTGGTTCATGACAGATGTCCTTGAACTATGTGACAAAAGAAGAGAACTGAAAAAGGGAAAAAGAGATAATGAAGGAGCTAGAAAATACAGAGAGATAAACAACATGATCAGGAAAAGCATGAACAAGGCAAAGGAATCCTGGATAGAAAGACAATGCTGCAAAATCAAAGACAGTCTGAGGAGAAATGACAGCAAAATGGCATATCAACTGGTGAAAGATCTAACAACCCATAAACAAGGGAAAACTATCACCATCCAAGACAAATCAGAAAAATGCCTCACAGAAGATCAAGAGACCCTCAAGCGATGGACAGAATACTGCTCAGAATTGTACAATCATAAGGCCCAAGGAGATCCAGCAGTACTAAATTTTGCCCTCAGCCAGAAGAAATTGTTGACAACCCCATTCTTCGTGAAGAAGGAGAAATTGCAGTTAGGTCACTAAAGAAAGGAAAGTCAGCGGCATTGACAACATACCCGCAGAGCTCCTTCAAGCAGGAGGAGAAGAGATAGTCACAGTCCTAACAACAATCTTCAACAAGATATGGCAGACAGGAGAATGGCCCACCACATGGACTCAATCCTTGGTCATTGTGCTCCCCAAGAAAGGAAACCTACCGCTATGCCAAAACTACAGAGCCATCAGTTTGATCAATCACCCGAGCAAAGTCATGCTGAAGATAATTCTCAAGAGACTAAAGCCTCAAGCAGATAAAATTATTGCTGAAGAGCAGGCAGGCTTCTGAGCAGGAAGGAGCACCACAGAACAAATCTTCAATATCAGACTCCTTTGTGAGAAATACCTTCAGCATCAGCAGAATCTATACCACGTCTTTATAGATTTCAGAAAGGCCTTTGATAGGGTATGGCATGCAGCCTTATGGGCAACTATGAGGAAGTACAACATCAGCTCAAACCTGGTGCAGGTTGTTGAGCACCTCTATGACAAAGCCACCAGTGCTGTCCTCATCAATGGCAGCTGAGGAGATTGGTTTCAAACAACAGTTGGAGTCAGACAGGAATGTATACTGTCACCTGCACTCTTCAACATTTTCCTGGAAAGGGTCATGGAGGACCACAAGAGCACTGTCAGCATCAGAGGAAGAACAATCACCAACCTTTGCTTCGCAGATGACATTGATGGTTTAGCAGGGGATGAAAAAGAACTGGCTGACTTGGTTGAGTGCCTCGACACAACCTCCACAGCATACAGTATGGAGATTAGCGCCAAAAAAAACAAACTGATGACAAACAACACCAACGGCATCAGTGCAGAAATAAAGGTCAGTGGACAGAAGCTGGAAAGAGTCACAAGCTTTAAGTACTTGGGATCGATTATCACAGATGAGGGCTCCAAACCAGAACTACTTTGCAGGATTGCCCAGACAGGAGCAACAATAACAAGGTTGAGACCAATATGGAAAGATACCAACACTGCTTTTGGTTCCAAAATAAGGCTAATGCGCTCGATTGTCATATCTATCTTTCTGTATGCTTGTGAAACATGGACACTCACATCAGATCTACAAAGAAGGATTCAAAACTTTGAAATGAGATGCTTTTGGGCATCTCATACACTGACCATGTAACCAACGAAGAAGTCCACAACAGGATCCAATGAGCTATCGGATCCTATGAAGACCTCTTGACCACTGTAAAAAAGCGCAAACTGAAGTGGTACAGTCATGTCTCAAGATCATCTGGACTGACAAAAACAATCTTGCAAGGCACAGTGAGAGGGTGCAGAAGAAAAAGCAAACAGAAAAAGAGGTGGGAAGACAACATTAAGGATTGGACAGGCATGGGATTTGGAGATTTCCAAACGGCAGTAGAGAACAGGGAAAGATGGAGAGAATTGGTTGCAAAGTCAACTGTGGTGCCCCAACGACCTCTTGGGTTAAGGGATTGATGATGATGATGATGATGATGATGATGATGATGATGATGATGATGATGATTGACTGATGCTGCTATATATTATGCAAAACTGAGAAATCTTGATTTTCAGACATTTCGTTTCCATGAGATATTTATGTAAAACTACCAGTATGTTGATAACCCAAATATGTCAACCACTGACAGTCTTTTATAGAAGTGTCAGTTATCACATGTTTTTAAATACTATGTATGGTATTAATTCAATTACCTTTCTTTTTTCTTGATGAATACTGTCATTGATCTTATTTATAGTGTCCAAACATTAAAATCAAAATATAATAATTGATTATGACAGTCTAAAACCTTAGGGTCCATTAAAAAAGTATTCTGAGAAAAAAACGAAAGTTGTCCCAAAACTTTGGGTAAAGTCAGTAGCATTTCAGAAGGCATGACTACAAAGAGTACTTCAATCAAATAACTGAATTTATTAAAATACAGTCCCTCAAAGGGGCTGGTGCTATGCTGGCTGAAAAGAATTTCTAATAACCCAAGATAAGATCTTTTCTTCTCTTTAATTGCTTAGTGTTGAAATGATCTCTGACATTCTTCAGCAAAAACAAGATTTTCAAGATGGCTACTGTGATGGCCATATTGGATGCAGGATTGGGATCAATTTTATTTTCGATGAACTGGACATCATAATTAGTCTCTTGGTAAAAGCCATTATGTCAATATGATCATCCATTCAGAAGGAATAGCAATAACAAGACATTAAATATGGCTGCCATGTAGTCCATACTAGATTTAAAATTGGCACCATTTTCATTTATGACCAACTTGATACGATAAGAAGTCATCTGGTGAAAACCTTATGACCATCCAATTAAGAGAAATTGATACAATGTCTGAGATTAAAAAAAAGTAAGGTTAGCAAAACAGCTAGGTTTATTTGTTGCATTGGTGAGAAAATGTCAGATCAGCATCATTTTCGTTTAAGACCAACCAGATACAATAAGAAGTCTTCTGGTGAAAACACCATGTCAATATGAGTTTCTGTTTAGGAGAAGCAGCACAAACAAGATTTTAAAGTTATCTGCCATGTTGGCCATAGAGGATGTACGATCAACAAGATCAACAAGATATAATATTAAGAAGTCTGGTAACAATTAAATGACAATATGACCTTCCATCCAGGAGGAGTAGCTATAACAAGATTATTTAGATGGCCAGCATGATGGCCATATTGGAGGTTAGATCAGCACAATTTCTATTTAAGACCAACTAGATTTTATGTGAAAACCCCCCATCTAGAAGTAACAGTGATAACCAGATTTTCAAAATGGCTGCCAGGAGAGTAGCTATGAAAAGATTTTCAAGAAAATACTGGTTGTTAGATGTACATCATTTTTATTTAGGACCAAGTAGAATTATAAGAAGTCATTTGGTGAAAACCCCATGTCACTGTGACTTTTTGTTCAAGCGGAATAGTGATAATAAGATTTTTGAAGATGGCTGAAATGGTGGCTATATTGGATGTCAAATCAGCACAATTTTCATATGACCAACTAGATAACATATAAAGTATTTTAGTACAACCCCATGTTGATATGACTGTCCATTCAGGAAGTGTAGCAAAAACAAGATTTTAAGGATGGCCAATGTGGTGTCCATTCTGAATGTCTGAGTGACAGAAGTTTGTTTCATTTAGGACCAGCTGGGATGAATCTATCAGTTATTTAGGAGTAGTGATAAACTTCTGTGAATGGAAGGATGGATGACAAATGGACGATGGGCCATCTCATAAGCTGTTCTGGTCTTTGACCATTAAAGCTAAAAACTACTTAAATGAACCATGTGCTTTATACAAGGCCAAAATGGTGATAAAACATACCAATCTAAGTCAGACTCAGTAGTTTGGAGAATAACTGTAAAGATGCACATAATATATTTGAAAAGCGATATTCCTATATAACTAAGCATTGGTCATGTGAAATAAATCTGACCAACAAACCTACATACAATGGTCCCCCTTTTACAAGGCCACCCCTTCTGCACCAGGAAAGTGGCTGTATAGGACAGATGGGCTTTCCAGAGTGTGACTATATTTGTGACAAATATGTGTATGCAGTTAGAAAGCTACAAAAAACTTAAAAGCCTTTAATATCTTCATTTAAATGTAGTACCAATTATTAAAAGGTTCTCCTTAAGAACTGACTTATTTCATGTTAACATACATTAATAGCTCTTATTCTTAAGCTTGTAGTGTATTGCTGACATGCACATGGCAAAACCATTAAAAAATGTCATTTAAATCTTGGTACATACACTGCTTGGCATTTAAAATAATTTTCTTTCCATTTGCTCCATTTTCCCACTGCTGCTGAATATTCTTATCTGTTACGATGTTGTATATTTGAGTCTTCATAACATAAACTTTTGACAAAAACTCTTGAACTCTCCCTATTGTCGTCAAGTCAAATAACTTTTACTTTTTCTTCTAAAGTATTAATTTTCCATTTATGTGATGACATGTTAAAGTTTTGTAACCATTTATTCCTATGTTGCTAATTGTTCAATACTGCAACTTAATTATGCAGATGAAACTTTTACAGAGTCGACAAAATGATGTATTTATAAGGAACTGATACATGTACTGTCACATGATTTTTCAGTCTTTGTCTGTTACCCTGTTTTGTTCAAGGTTTATACAAGATTTTTCGGTCTTTGTCTGTTACCCTGTTTTGTTCAAGGTTTATACAAGATTTTTCGGTCTTTGTCTGTTACCCTGTTTTGTTCAAGGTTTATTTCTCTCTGTGTGTTATTCCACAAAAAATATATTTAGCCTATGCTCACCATCTTATGATCTTGACAATTATGTCCTATCAAAAAAAAAATCATCAAAGAAAAAAATCAACTGCTGTGTCAAGTCCAAAACTCTATCACAACACTGCTGACCCCATTTCATGTAAACATCAGTATTAATGATATAATATTAACCTTAGTAGTACATGTACTTTAGCCAAAACTTCTTTCAGTAACAAAAACCTGACGTCGGGAAACAGGCATTGGTAAAGATAATCAGATTACTTACCACACTGTATGAATTAAATATTGGTTCTGGACACATATTAAAATAAAACGTAGCCACTTGTGAGGGGTAAATTTAACATTTTTGCACTAATATGCTGGCTGCTGGTCACCTAAGAGGGGTGGCCTTTCTTAACAGGCACTTTTGAATACAAACTCGTTAGTGCAAAGGAATTCTGGCCATAAAAAGTGGGTGGCAACTGGTCGGGGGGGGGCATTCATGAGGGAGACTGCTGTATTTTTCTATCTTTTTGTGTAAAGACTGATGTGAGTTTTGTCGATAATAATTAATGTTAAATGTACCCATGGACAAGCTTTCTTTTTTCCCTGAGTAAATTTTAAATATCTTTAAAAACAAAAGTATAAACATTAAAAATCTGCAAAAGGTAGTGAACAATGCCCACAATATTTATTTCTTTACTGACTGATTTATTCATTTACTATTAATTCAATCTTTTTTTAAAGGGTACAAATTTCATGGATTTTATATTTCAAGAATCCAGTGAACAATAAACATTCTGTAGAAATATATTTTTGCAAACCAAGAAAACTGATACCCATAAAAATAACTTATTTCTCTTTATTTATTCATTAACTAATTGATAATATTGATCTATCTAATCAATATATCAATCTATCAAATTTTCACACCTGTCTAAGAGATTCTGTCCTTGCTGCAGCAGTAATGACACTTTCAGACAGTAGGGGAAGTTTTTTTGCTGATGATGGACGTCTAAGAGGCTTTTTGGATGTTGCTGGCTTCAGCTTCCAGGGCTCATTGCTAACTCTGCTGAAAAAAGGAAATTATAAAATGATAATAACGTCATCATGTTTATGATCGAATGCAGTATAGGCAAGTATATCATAAATTTAAACATAAACTCATGAAAACTTCACACAAACACACATACGCAAGACAACATTGACCTTGCAGATAGGATCCAAAAGGTGGAACACATCTTTCAGTGAAAAATACAAGTATACAAAATTTCTTCCATTTATCTAACCTGCTCATAAATTATAGAGAGGAATGGAAAATGCTACTCAAACCTAAAATATTGTGCTTTAAATATAAACTCATGAAAACTTCACACAAACACACATACACAAGACAAGTTAACTTCTGGAGCCGCAGCCTATAAATTAAGGGTTTTTTTTCTTTGTTTTTATAAACAACTTTCAAGATATCTCTTTCACTAGATGAAATATAACATTGAGATAAAACAATCAAAATTGTTTGTTTCCAAAATCCAAATAAATTGATCCATATCCTTCACCCATCATTTTTCTCAATGCATCATTATTAACCTAATATGGCATAGTCAAGGCTCCATTTTTGTAGGCCAGGAAACACAGTGCTTCAATCCGAAATTTTAAAATTAAACTTAAGACCCAAAGAAGGAAGAATGTTCTCTGATTTACCTCCATGATATGCAATTCTTCATCCAGTTTAGTCTCCGGGTCTCAAGGGGTTCTGGTAAAATATCCACAGAAAGTGGACTTGTTTTTCTCTCCTTTAGAGAAATTAGAACACTGAAATTTAATAGCAAAGATATTAATCTGATAATTCAAGAAAAAATACAGATCAGAAAATGTTTTATATATTAAATGAGAAATCTGACAGAGAAAATATAAAGAATTGGCTTTTTCATCTCTATGGACCCAGTTCTGATTCTCTGGTTCTGCATCTCTATGGACCAGGATGTGGTTTCTGGCTCTGCATCTATATGGACCAGGTAATGATTCTAGTTCTGGTACATGCAAGAATAAGTGGTCATTCATGTGGTCATCCAAGTCACACAGAAATAAGTGAATAGAACTTTTTATACAACTGGTGAAAAGAACTAAAATATGAGTGCTCTTTTATTTAGAATGATCGCTGATTATGATGACAGCCAAGCAGTTAACTCATTTACTTGAGATTGGATGGCTGTGGCTTATGCAAGCCTGTGATCAAAGTTACTGGTAGTTGTACTCCAAAGCATTAGCTTTAAACTCCAATGCCATAGCAAATCCAGCTCTAAACAGGTACAAGCATTAAGCTAAACTAGCATTCTATTCAAAGTCAGTCAGATATGGACACTTGGTTGAGTCTGAGAAAGAATGGGATATCTGATCTTAAAATCATATTAAAAAAACATTTATATCTGTTCTGTAACTTTTCCTTTTCATATAACAGGATAACAGGAGATAATTCTTTCATATCTTATCACAAACCATATTTCTTTCTCTGAAATTTCCTCATATCTCTTGATTAATTAATTTTTGATCAGTAAGATTTAAATGGCTTACCTTGCCTTAGTCTCTACAGTTTTCTGAGGTGAGGACTCATGTGCCATTTGAAGTGAAGACTCCTGAGAATTATGTGGAGGAGACTCTAAGGATATCTGAAGTGTGGACTCCAGGCATTTACTTGGCAATGACTCAAGGTATTTCTGTGGTGATGATTCCAATGACTTTTGCTGCTGAGACTCAGGAAAGTTCTGTTGTGGGGAATCAGAGACTTTTAATGGTGTGGACTGCAGGATGTTCTGTTGTGAAAAGGAATGTTCTGGTGTAGTGACAGGAAGATCTGATTTGTCTTGAGCTTTCTCCCTTTGCCTTTTCTCTTCCTCTTCATTCCTCATTCTTTCCTCATCCATTTTCTTTCTTTCTTCCTCCTGTTTCTTTTTCTCTTCCTGCTTCTTACTCTCTTCTTCCTTCTTTTTTCTTTCCTCTTCCTCCTTTATCTTTCTTTCTTCTTGTTGCTTTTCTCTTTCTTTTTTCAACTTCTCTTTTGTTCTTTCTTCCTCTTCTTTTAGTCTTTTTTCTTCTTTCTTTCTAACTTCTTCCTCTTTCTGTCTTTTCTCCTCTTCCTTCTTTTTTCTTTTCTCCTTTTCCAACCTTCTATTTTCTTCTTCTTTATGCCTCTTTTCTTCTTGCTTTCTCATGTGTTCTTTCTCCTTCTTTCTCTGTTTCTCTTCCTCTTTCTGCTGCTTTTCCAGTTGCTTCTGTCTTTTCTTGTCTTCTTCCAGTCTTTGTTTATCATCTGTTTCTTTTCTCTTACTTTCTTCTTCTTCCTCTCTTTCTTCTTTTAGTTTCTGTCTAAAAAAGAAATATACCATTAAAAGATGCTCATGAAACCAGAATAGTTTTGGTCATTTTGTTTCAAGTTTATTTTGCAACACTGAGTGTAATCTGACACATTTCTGGACATTGGTCATTTCTGGAAGCTGGTCAAAGAAAAAGAATGCCTGTATATTATAAAGCATCTCCATTGTACTTAAGTCATATCATTTCAACTCTGCACCTTTCTGAGCCAATGACAGATATGATTAACATCTGGTATTCAATTTCACATTATTTAACCCAAATGTCCTTTGTAAATTGTAACAGTCAAGCAATTTCAGTAAATTTGTGCCCCCTGACAACCTATGTGAGGTCACCAAATGTATACAGCAATGAAATCTGACCGTGACCCTTGAGACAGAGCTGTCTATGTACTGGGCACACATGGAAAGTAACCAAATTTCATGGCTCACAGCGCATAAGAGTAAAAGTGCAAAAAAGGGGAAGAAATTGATGAATGATGCTCCTGAAGTTAAACCTTGACTGCTGTTGTTGTTGTTGTTGTTGTAGGGTTTAACGCCATTTTTCAGCACAAGATAGGCTGTACATGGCGACCAGTATAAATGGTGGAGGAAGAACCTGGGAAAACCCTGGAAAGAACCACCAACCCAAGAGAAACAACTGGCAAGCTTTCTCACATACCCACAATGGCTGAACCCGAGACTCGAACCCACGCAGACAGAGGTGGGATGGCAATGATCTGTAAGGGTGAGTGCTTTAGACCACTTGGCCACTAAACCTTGACTGCAATACATGAGATGCCATCAAATGGAGAAACATAAGTGCACATGGTTCACACTTGAATCACAATCAGCTTTTAGGATATAAAGTATAAAAAGAAACCATAAAATACTGACTGTGACATTGACCATGCAGATAGGACCCAAAAGGTGGAACACATCTTTCAGTGACAAATACAAGTATATAAAATTTCTTCCATTTATCTAACCTGCTCATAAATTATAGAGAGGAATGGAAAATCCTACTCAAACCTAAAATACTGAGCTGTGACCTTGACCTTGAAGACAGGTCACAAAATTGTGCATTTCAATTGGATTTTTTAAAAATGTAGTATTAACAGTTTGAATCAATTGCTAAGATGTCTGCAGTGTGACAGTTTATAGTGATGTCTAACACTGGGGCAGCATGCTGCAGATATGTGGCATCTTGTCCAACTCAGTCACATTATCCTGACACTGACCTCTAAATGCGGAGCACCAAGCGAGGCTGCTGCTAGTTCCATTTTTATAAGTCTTTGGTATGACTCAACTGGGGTTTGAATCTGCGACCACCTGCATCCAAGGTAGATGCTCTAACCACTTAGGCCACCAGACATGTGGACAAAGTACAAATGTGATAAATTATAAGGTGACCAAGTTTCATCATTTAATTTCAAATTGCTCTAAAGCTAGGAGCAGGAACATGTGATGGAATACTTAATACTTAAAACATGAAAGTGTGAATGATGGATGGATGAACAAACAGACAAAATATTAAAAAGAAAAATAGTAAACTTCAGAAGACATATCTACATTATAATCTTGAAGTGTATTAGAGTTTTGCTGTGGAGATGAAAGTATGGATTGATGGATGGATGGACAGCCATATGGCCAACAAACATGAAAAATACTGAAACCCCAAAATATGAATAACAAAAGGCACATGTGAACCACAAGTCTCATATGTGTACAAAGTATCAATGACATATCTTGAGCTGCTCTTGAGTTATGCTCCAGAAATGAAAGTTTGAATGACAGATAAATGGATGAAGAAAGGACAAAAATCCCAACCCAATACTGAAAATGAACAAGTGAACTGCAAAAGACACATGTATACAAATACCTTAATAAGTCAGACTATACCACATTTAATGGATATGACTTAAACAGTATCTGAGTTTAGCCACAGAAGCAAAACGATAGAGAGTCGATGGATAGACGTACAAATGGATGAAAAACAGTAAAATGCATCAAATCAAAAGGAAAGTATGATGAAAAGCCTCAAATGTTGAGTGTGAGAGTCTAATGGAAAACCTAAAATTCTTAGCCATGAATTTGATCTTGGGGATATGACCTACCATCTTGTATTTGACACACCCTGTATAAGTATACCAAGTCTCATTCCTACACCTTGTAATGATCTTGTACAATTATACCAACTTTTGAAGTCTCATTCCTACACCTTGTAATGATCTTATACAAGTGTACCAAGTCTCATTCCTACACCTTGTAATGATTTTGTACAAGTGTACCAAGCCTCATTCCTATACACTGTAATGATCTTGTACAAATCTGATTCCTACACCTTGGAATGATCTTGTACAAGTGTATCAAATCTCATTCCTACACCTTGTAATGATCTTGTACAAGTATACCAAGCCTCAGTCCTATGATCTTCTACAAGTGTACCAAGTCTCATTCCCACACCTTGTGATCATCTTGTACAAGTGTACAAAGTCTCATTCCTACACCTTGTGATCATTTTGCACAAGTGTGCCAAGTCTCATTCCTACACCTTGTGATCATCTTGTATAAGTATAACAAGTCTCATTCCTACACCTTGTGATCATCTCGTACAAGTGTACCAAGTCTCATTCATACACCTTGTGATCATCTTGCACAAGTGTGCCAAGTCTCATTCTTACACCTTGCACAAGTGTACCAAGTCTCAGTCTTACACCTTGTAATGATCTTGTACAAGTGTACCAAGTCTCATTCCTTCACTTGTAACGATCTTGTACAAGTGTACCAAGTCTCATTCCTGCACATTGTAATGATCTTGTACAAGTATAGCAAGCCTCATTCCTATGATCTTGTACAAGTGCACCAAGTCTCATTCCTATGATCTTGTACAAGTGTACCAAGTCTCATAACCATGGAAGCTTAACTTGTTTTGAAACCTATCCAGAAGGCAGACAACAACAAACTGCTCTTTTAAATAAACTTTCAGATAAGAAACTGATAAAGTCAGATGTTCCTTGAGGATCAGTTCTTGGACCATTACTTTTTCTTCTGTACATCAATGGTTTACCATATCACATTGAGCTATCCACCACAAACATGTTTGCAGATGACACAACATTATATAACACTGGATGAAAAGGCTATGAGATTAGCACTAAATTAAACGAAGATTTGGTAAAAATAAATAACAGGTGTGAGCACAATGGTATGAAGATAAATACAGACAAAGCAAAAGCCATGATCATAGTTAGCCATGCTAGAGTAAAAGCTGAGAAAAATGATTTCAAAGTAATGATAAAAGGTATGGATATACAAATTTATGAAAATGAAAAGCTACTTGGCATCATGATGGACAATATCTGGTTCTGGAAAATGCAAGTTGATAAGGTCATTTAAAAAGTTCACTAACTGCTTTATCTCTTGAACAGAATAAAATCTTATCTCCTTCAAGAACAGAGAGAGATATTCAATAATAAATATACAGTATTATGCCACACCTAGAATATTGTTGTTCTATCTGGGATAATATTGGTACAGAAAATCTAGAAAGATTAAAGAAATTCAAAAAAGAGCAGCTAGAGTTATTCTTGATGCTGATTTAAATACACCATCAACAAATCTTTTTAAAACCCTAAAGTGGCTTCCATTTTAGCAGAGAACTCAGTTTCAGAAGGGTTTACTAGTATATAAATCCTTACATGGTTTGGCTCCTGATTATCTTAAATGTAATTTTAAATTTGTTAAAAATGTACATATGTATGAACTAAGATCCCTCTTAAACAAGAAGTTATATTTATTGTAACCAAATTCAGAGTTTTATAAGAACAGTTTTGCTTTTTATGGAGCCAAACTATGGAATTCCATACCACCATATATATAGTCAGCTGACTCATGCCAAGCTTTTAAAAAGCTTTTTAGTCAACATCTACAGAATCAATCACTTGTATGATTGTGTTTAATACAGTTGTACTACTTTTTACACCATTGTTATCATGTACTCATCTATCATGTTTTACACACGTTCACTACTACTCTTTGTATGAATCCTGTATGTACTCATCCTAAAAGCCTTGTGCATATTTTATTGTAGTAGTAGATCAACTGTCTAGTTTTTAATAGCATTTGTTGTCTAAAGATACCCCATCTTGTAAAA